>JUFY01029186.1:0-15686 GCA_001855655.1 Leptopilina clavipes | reverse complement strand
AAAGTTGTTGATTATTATTTATATATTATTTTACTAGTTAAATATTATTAATAATAAATCTAAAAGAGTAGCATATCACAGTTGATATTTAAAATGTTATACTATAGGGCCCTACAATATAAGTACTTCAGTTCCAAGAACAAGCGCGAAGTTTTACCGAACTGTAGCTGAGTATTGGTGCCCAGCAAGAACACATTCAAGACAGGCGTTAAAATACTAGTTAAATGATATTAATCTTTTATTTTCATTCGTTTGAAAAATTAGTGAACCGGTGTAAAGGAATAACTACATATATTAAATTAAGGATTCATTAAAAAGTGTTAAATAGCACAACTTTTTAAGAAAACTTTACAGACTTATTAAATAATTGTTTCAAAATCTAACTTATTGAAAAATTACTGAATGTAGTCGTACTTTCTAACTTCTTTTCCATTTATTTTTAATGTAAGTTTTATATACGTTATAATAATATAAATCAATGTTTAATGCACAAAATCTTTGAAACTTTTACAGCACTAGTACGCCAAAAATTAAAGTATCATGTTAAGTTTTAGGTATCACCACTGAAGACATTCACAAAAAAATTTTGAAAACCTACGATTAAGCAACTATATCCCAACTTTACAGAAAAATTCAGTAAAATATTAGGAACAATTTTTCTCCGTGTAGTAATTTTTCCAACAGTTAGCATAACCGGGCGCTGGTTAGGCAACTTCGAAATTTAGTTTTTGGATTTGGAAGAATTTCGGAAGCTCTATTTTCTTTTAACTTGTTTATAATTATTACAATAATAGAAAGTTTAGTTTCCAATAGTTTTTCAAAGGGCTTCTCTAACCTGGCGCTGGTTAGGCAAGTGCAAATCTAGAATTTTACTAAGAGTTTCAATTTTCTTTTGAATTACACATAATTATTAGGATAATAAAAAAAATTAATTTCCCAATAGTAAAAATAGCATGTTTTCAAAAAGTTCTCCCTAACCGGGCGCTGGTTCGGCAACTACGTCGATTTATTTTTCTCCTAAAACGATGTCCAAAGCTTCAATATGTTTCCAACTTGCTTATAAATAATGATAATAATAAAAAACTAACTTCCTGGTAGTTAATAATAGAGCCACCCTAAGCTGGCGCTGGCTGGGCAAACTTCTAATTCTACACGTGCACTTTGTTAAGCTATAGTTCAAAATAAGCATTCATCAAATCTAACTATGTTTCTCGTGGTATTTAATTAGCAGCACCTTCAACAATAACTAAAACAAAAGATTTTTCCCTGAATACATTGAGATTTATTTGCAAATAATGTATATTATATAACTCAGCGAGCTGAATATTTGTACATATTACAGTTTTGCATTTCGAAAACGTTCCCTCTTTTACACACGATCCCGAACAAAAATAAAGTTCTATCAAAAGATATCTGGTCTTCTGTTTACATGTTACTCTAATTACAAAATTTATGTTCTATTTTACAAAATTTGTTATCGCATGCAAATAGTGTTTTGTTTATTGTCAATGTGAACCGGAGCACACATCAAATTTCAATGTAATTGTATATATATATATATACGGACAACAACATAACTGAGGTTTTCAATTGCCTTTGCATCAACCCCTTGTCAGATATACACAAGTTCCTATAAATTCACGACTGAGAGAACAATTTCATAATTAGTTCGTTAACTAGCAGTTGTCGAAGTATCTTCGTTTACATACCGAAAGAGAGTGAGAGAGAACAATTTTGTCAAAAGTCGACGAAACTTTCAAGTTTATGTATTATTAATTTGTCGAGGGAGTCTTCTGGCGATTGTATTTTAGCATATTATGGGGCACAATTTGCACAAGGGACTCTCTTTTATGGAGCTCATCTCAATGAGAAATTGTCATGGCGCACAATTGGCATCGTATTGGACCAACATTGGCTGCCAAGTTGGCAATCTGATGGCGAGCAATATAAGATCAATATTGGCAAACCAAGATTTAAAAAAAAATAAATAAAATAATTATGTTTGACAATCATGGACCAATATTTGTCTAATATTTGTCGCCCTTATTGGCCCGGTATTGGCTCCCAATATTGGACCGATATACGCCCGATGAAAAATTTCTCATTGGAACTTTATCCGTTATCAACCAAAGGCACATCTTGATATTCTCCAACTATAGTATTATGGTAGTTCGAATTTTATATATATATATGCTTGAATCAGGGTGGTTACCGGTTTTGTTACGGTGAAAATCGCTTTAGGATTGTAATTTTAAACTCGAAACAACTAGTCACCCTATGTATGTAGAGCCTGATCGGATAAAGGAGAGGGGGGAAATGCGTCGTGTGTTGCGCTCTATGAAATGGATTAAGTAATCCATAAGATTAAAGGGTATACGCCTGAATTACATACAACATCTTCGCGGAGCTTATTTTCTAAGTGGAAAAATTTAATAATATATGAAGTCGTTGGCGCTCGGCGTATATTTCTATCTTGAAAATGCATATTCATGCAATGTTCATTCGCGTTGGTGGAGTACTGACGACCCTTTAGCATTTCTTAATAATTTTCTTTTTTGGCGCCTCTGGAGGGAAATATTCAGGAAATGGGTCTAGTTCCGCCAATAAGTTCACTGACATCATTTTCTTTTCTTAATAAAATTTTCTCTGTTACTCGTTCGCATTTTATTTTCACGAATGCAGGAAAATTCGGTCAAAAGAAAATTTTGCTAAATGGAGAATTCGCTTTTAATGTAAAATGTAGTTTTAATAAAATCACATCTAACAAATATGTGAAGTTTATGCGTCAACTAATTAAAAATATTTCAAAGAAGCAGGCCTCTACTCTGTGTTACGCGTAATATGTCCATCATGTGGTTGCACCCATGTCAACGGCATAATAATTAAACTAACATTACCATACAATTACCATACACCTGAGAATTTTATTCATCAATATCAATTAAATGTTTTTAACTATTCTTTAATATCAATTTTGGTAATATAAATTACAATTTCTACTTTGTAAAGAAATGTTCTGTCTTTAAAAAAAAAATTGTTAAAAGCTGGTTATTTATTTATCTTATAAAATTTTCTACTCAGTAAATGAAAAGAGCATCACATAAAATTCACTTACATCAAGTTAAAAGAAAGACGCCGCTACTGTAACATAAAATTCCCTTTTTAAGGGAGAGGACACAAAAATTATCACGTAGGGGAAAAAATTAACAAAAAATTAGAATTTCCAGGGAGAATTTTTTCTGTTTTGTAATTGAAAAAGAAATTTGATATAATTTCAACTTTTTATATGGCATATCACGATATTGTAATGCAATTGTAGATCTTTTTCTCTTTAACATTGTTTTTTAAAGCAAGCCTGATATGATTAAAGACAATCATGTGGAGAAGTAGTTATATATACGCGCTGTGGTTATCTCGAGTGCGTATATAAAAAGGGGGGGGGGGCAAGGGAGAGGATTCTGTAATTTCGAGTAGAGAATATCGCGTGGTCAAATGTATTACTGCCAACCCTAAAAATACAAGAAGTACAAGAAGTAAGCCGAGAAATCAGACGAAATAGCTCTTGGAATGGCACCTGAGAGACTGAAGATAAATAAATAGATGTGGAGACCATGAGACGAGAGGTGGTCGACATGCTACACACCACAGATTTACGAACTTTGAAATGGGAAACTTCACTCCATAATCGTACTCGCTCTTGTTTATTTTCTTCTATATAGAAGATCCATCTTTCTAAATGAAGATCCGTCTGTCGACAAGATATCGTTAAACATTTTTTTCTTGTACGCCATCGTCATTCGCCTCGATTCATGTTTTATTCAAAGTCACACTGTTTATTTTTACTATTTTTATTACTTTTATTACTCTTTTTTTTACTATTTTTATTATTTTCATTACAATTTTTATCATTATTACCATTTTAATTAGTTTTATTATTATTTTTTATTATTATTTATTATTATTATTTATTATTATTATTATTTTTTTTTATTATTATTTTTTTTTTATTTAGTTCAAGTGATAAACATTTGATTCGAGTTTAAATTTATTGCATCAAACGCAAAATATTTGGTTCGAAGAAAAAATAATTGGTTCAAGTGAATAATATTCGGTTCAAGTAAAAAATATTAAATTCAAGTGCAAAATACTTGTTTCGAGTATGTTCAAAGTGGAAAATATTTTGTTAAAGTGATAATAATCAAGTAACTGATTCTTTGAACCAAGTAGAAATTTTCGTTCTCAGTACGTTTATAAGTGACTGTTATTAAGTTAAGGAAACAAACATTTCTGTGGTATAATAATGAGAACGTAAATTATTATGTATATATATCAAAACATGTTGCAAACATATAATCGCAGACACTGTCTCTCACACTGTACTCTCAAGAAGTTTGAAATTGTATCAAGGGACAGAGTAAAGTTTGCACTTGTGATATACGTTAACGCAGTGGAAAGGCATTTCGAAAATTCTAAACAGTTATTATTAAAAACTTTTTAATATCATTAATTAGTTTTCCCTTCAATGTTCAAAGGGAAAAATATATTTTTTAATTTTCTATTTTCCTCCCCTCTACATTCTTTTATTATTATTTAATCATAGATTGTCTTATAATTTCCTGTGTATAAAATACAGTTAACAATCAATATAACTTAGACGTTTCATATTCATACTTTTATGCTAATAAAGATTAGATCATATTTGTGGAAATTCCTTAAATTACAACCTGTAGCTTAAAACTCCCTGAGGCGTAAGATAGTTTCCCTATATACGAGTATACCTACTTGGACCGTCATAATTATTCTGCCTAAGGCAGTCACGTGTTTCCCAAACTCTCGGTACCACCAACGAGCTTCAGAATTCACTACCTTCGGAACTAAATTGACGATCCGGAATAACTCCAATTTTGAACTTATCGTTACGCTTTAATATTAAACATTCCATTCCATCCTACCAATCACTTTGATCCCAATATATATATATGTGAGGAAGTTATTCTTGAGTCATAGACATAAACAATTTTCTCAGAATATGTATTTTTAATAAAACTTGCAAATTTTCATATAATGGTACATTTGAATTTTTTATTTTGTTTTTTTTTTGTTTAATAAAAAAATAAATTATTATTAAATTTGAAAAATCTTTATTGAAAATTATCACATGTGTGGACCACCACCGGTTTGTGGATGAGAAACTATGTTCTTTGATAGTCATACCATTATTAACTCACATAACTTTAGGAGCTGATATGAACTTTCGTATATTGCCTCTTATAAATTTCGTATAATAAGTTAATAACTTTCCAATCCAACAATGTTGCAAATATAAAACAAAAATACTGGAGTTTATTATCCATTTTTCTTACGCACAGACAAAATTGCATCGTTTATGTTATTATCGAAGAAAACTTGTATTATTTATTTATATATTATAAAACGAAGAAAAAGTGCAAGTTCAATATCTTTCATCAAATTATAGTTGGCAAACCACTAGGAAAAATTACAATCCTTTACGTATGGCTTTAAACAACCAATAATCTGCCCGAGAAAAGCTTGTTTCGAATCTTCTATCGAAGCCCATTTTTTTCTTGTAGTTGAAATTTTTATTATTTGCACCAACTGATAAATTTAATTACAAATTCTGATAATTATACCAGTAATTAAAATTACCATCTAATCAATTAATCTATCTGTTAATTATTACTAGATGTTAATTTACCCGAGGATTGAAAGCGCCAGTTTTGAGCCAGTAAAACGCCAGTTTTGAAAATTAATTAAAATTTTCATCTAATTAATTAATCCATCAAGTAATCGATCTATTAATTATTACTAGATGTTAATTTACCCCAAGATTGAAAATGCCAGTAGTGAGCCAGTGAAACGCCAATTTTGAAAATTTATTAAAATTTTCATCTAATTAATTAATCCATCAAGTAATCGATTTATTAATTATTACTAGATGTTAATTTACCCGAGGATTGAAAGTGCCAGTTTTGAGCCAGTAAAACGCCAGTTTTGAAAATTAATTAAAATTTTCATCTAATTAATTAATCCATCAAGTAATCGATCTATTAATTATTACTAGATGTTAGTTTACCCCAGGATTGAAAATGCCAGTTTTGAGCCAGTAAAACGACAGTTTCCAGGAAAAGTGGTAGACGGTATTATTGGCAATCATAAAGCCATTTATGGTAGCCAGGATACGGACAGTTTTGAATTTTCATTTAGTAATTCAAGTTGCATATATATAGTTCATAAGTGCAGTTCTGAATGGCAGTAATGGCCCAATAAATGTTGCCAATAATCGACGAGGTTTCTCAACACCTGCTAAGACTCCTGGCAACCATTAACAGAAGCGATAATGGTTGCCCATCATTGTCAACGACATGATACTTAATTTCCAAAGTCTCGTTTCCATTAATTGTTCAATATTGATTGTCATTACTGCGCCAGTATTGGATTTCATTAGCTTCTCAATGTTGGTCAATTAACGAGCTATGTCGGTTGCAAATAAAACAAATTTCATTTTCCTGCAAAAGAATTAGATTTCGAGCCAAAATTTCCTAATGTAGGGTATTTTACTGAAATGAATTATTTCTGCCAGTGCTAATCCATTACGAAGCTGGTTGCAATTTTCCGTTAGGGTTATTTTCCTGAAATAACTCTGAGAACTATTTCTGCCAATACTGAACCAATACAACGCCATGATCGATTGATTGTTCTGAACTAACTCTGACAAATTATTTCTGCCAATACTGAGCCAATATGACGTCAATAGCAATTTTGTTTTAGGATTGTTTTACTGAACTATCACTGACGACTGTTTCTGCCAGTAGTAAGCCAATACAGCGCCAGTAACACTTTTTTGATTAGGAACTTTAGTGAACTAACTCTAAAAACTATTTCTGCCAGTATACAGAACCAATACGAAACCAGTAGCAATTTTGTGACTAGGTATTTTACTGAACTGTGAAAATCTTTCTCTGCCAATACTGAGCCAGTACGACGCCAGTAACGTTTTTGTAACCAAGTATTGTACTGAACTAACTCTGACGAACTTTCTCTACTAATACTAAGCCAATACGACGCCAGTTATGTTATGAGAGTAAAGTTGGTACTCTGCTTTGCTCTTTATTTTCAAACTGGCATTATATTGGCTCAGTATTGGCATTAAATATCTTGGTCGCCTGTCGCTTAATTTCTGGAATTCACAAATTTTATACCAATTTTAAAACACGATGTGTTGCCCTTAAAGTTTTTCAAACATAAAATGTACGTGTGCTAATAAAATAGAAAAATTTCAAAAATTACCACTCCATGGTTTTTAGAATCGCTGATTTCAATTCTGGCATTATATTTTATAAACTCAAAATGGTGGATTCAATATGGCGGCCTTTTTAATTCACTGGATTGACTCTAAATCCGTTACTCGGGGGTTTTTGTGGTCTGATCACGAATTTGACATCCGATTTTCGTGATTCAAAATGGCGACTCCAAAATAGCTACTTTTTTTTTAATCCATTAGATTTGCTTCTCAAAAAAATTGTCAACAGAGACAATATTTTATTGACAATTCTCCACTTTCGTGAGGGAAAAAATAATTTTAAAAAGAATAATAAAAAATCTTCTATATACAATATGGCTGCGACCAGTAAGTAATAATAACCCCCTCCCCCAACTCTTGCTCAAGAAAAAAGGTGATTTCGAATCCTTTTCATCATTGGCAATTTTTAAAATTCATTACGTGTCTTGCGGAAAAGTAGTGCGTCAAGAAAATGGAATTGAGGAAGATTGAAGCAATAGATACAGAAATAGAAGGAATGAGGGAGGCCTTATTTAAGAGGAAGAAGAAGAAGAAGAAGACGAAGAAATGGAAAAAGCAGTGGTGTTTTCTTTGGATTTACGTGACACCACGTGCACCAGTCGCTATATATATATATATAAAGAATATAACCGAGAGCAGATCGAAGCAGAGGTTGGTTCCATTTCGCGGTATGCTCGACCTCCCCTCGGGAATGTGGACGTTCGTCCCGTCGGCAACTTGGTCCTCTTACACTTACAATTCACCCACACGTGTGTACAGATTTATTCACACACATATAGAGATTTACACTGACAACACATAGAGATTTACACTAACACATAAAAGGAGAAAATACACATGAGATGACTCTTCTCCATCTCAGTCCCTCCCAATCTTGATGTTAGCGAAGCAATTCTAGGAGTCTCTCTCACTCTCTCTCTCTCTCGCTCGCTCGTTTCCATTCACCCTTTACTAACACAGAGTCAAAGTGAACTGAGTCAACCACCCTTTCATTCCAGACAACCACCCACTCGTATTCCTGAACCCTTCATACACTCACTCTCTCTCTCTCTCTCTCTCGGCATATCCACCCATTCGCTACTTACTCCTGGTCTACTCTGCTTGCGTCGTTACTCGACGCGACCACACTCACTGCACTGTTCCGAGAGTGGAAACTGAGAAAATGGTCACCTAGTGTCATAACGCTGCCAGATTTATTCAGCTTCAGCTGCTTTTCATTTTGATAAATTGCATTCGCCCCCCAAAGCTTTTTTTTTCTTTTTTTTGCATAAGGAAATCCTCTCGTGATTGAGATTTAAGGGCACGTTGTACAAAGTGACTTCATAAATAATTGACGGTTTTCTGCTTTTATGTTTTCAACTCCTATTTGAAAAAAAAAAATGGGCGTTATAAAATTATGGCTTCGGAAAACAGTGTGGGAATTAGAACACATACATGACAAAAAAAAAGAGAGGAAGCGTTAAAAGTTTCGAAGTTAAAATAAGCTTCATTGGAAAAAAAAAATATGAAACCTTACGTTCGTGATGAAAATATTTTTAAAATTGTAGATTTTTTACCGAATTTCACATTTGTGGTTTTTTGCATTGTACATAAATTGAATGTAAAATTAATTAACGATGCAATTTATTTCTTGTGTATTATTGTAAAATATTGGGTTTTTTTAAATTTTATTTTTCACTTGTTTATATTGAAAATATTTTTATGGTATATTTTAAATTTCAATTAATGCCAGGAATTAAATTAATAAGACAAGTTTGAATTTTGAACTGAGTTGAATTTAATTTTTTTATTTAAATGAATATAACTCAATATTCTATTCAATTACATATTAATTATGAATTGGACTGGTTTTCAAATAACTGTAATTAAGTTTATAGAATATTGAATGTAAATGGTAAACAAAGGAGGTATTTCATGCTCCTTCTATTAGAACTGTTTTCTAGTATAATATAATAATTACAAATAACAAATAATTACAAAAATAATTTCAATATAAATGAAAATAATAAATAAATAATAAATCTTAATTTTTATAATTTTTTATTTATTTATTTCAACTTATACTTCACTTTATAATTTATTATTTCATTATTTTTTTTTTATTATCACTTCTTTCTATTTATTTATTATATTTTTATTTACTTACCTTTGTTTTTCTATCATTTAGATAAAATATTTTACAATATCAAAGAATTTTATAAATATAGAATTTTCCCAAAAGTTGCCCTTAAGTTGATACAACGAACCGTATAATTTACATTTCTAATTCCTTAAGTGCTAAGCACTTAAAAAATAGTTCTCCAAAAAAAAAATTTGTTTGACCCTATTGAATATTTATACCTAGAATATAAAAAAGGGTTTAAATAATTAAAGAGCAAAAATTTTTCAAAACCGGACGCGATCGAGTCCCTTTTTTTTGAAAGACAGTTTCTGATCAAAAATCTATATAATCACGTGTGGTATTTTTTTTTCTCCTAATCAAAAAAGAACAAAATTTCATCTTCATGGGAAAAGATCGACAACTGATTGACTAAAGGGCAAATTAAGCATGCATGTATATTGAGAGCGATGATTAAAAATATGTTTCTAATTGATCTAGAAAAGATGTAATAATTCCCCCCCTTTTTTTTTTTTAAATAATTATATAGTTCTTTAAAAAGAAAATAAGTGGTCGCAGGTAGACCGCGCGCAACAAAGTTTTTGAAGTGAATTGATATTCCTCGGGCTGCAATCTGTCGGTGTGAAGGGACTAAACTTTTTTTTCGTCTTCTTCTTTCTGGATAAATAATAGGCGTGCCACCTGGGGCACGCAACCACGGATACTTTGGTAAAAGGATGAACTTTCTTGTCGATAAACTGAATCCTGCGGGAAATCTTTTCTAATAAGGCAATTTCTTTTGATCGTACCGTGTTGTCGGGAAATGATTTGATAAGCGAGACTGTGTCTAGCGCTTTATGTCATTAATCATTTATCAGAGAGAGAGAAGGGAGAAGGGAGTTCACGTCAACGTCGTTGGTGGTAGTGCACCCGTAATAATTCCTAGATTGAAATATAAATATAAATAAAAACTATTATTAAAATACAGTAATCAATTACTTTTTTATGAAGTTGTTTCCGATTATCATCTGGTCCCTTTACGTACGTGATTTTTTAATTCCTGTCAGTTTAATAAAGGACTACAATTTTGATTATATATTGTATACAATAAAATATAATAAAATACAATAGAATAAAACAGGATAAAATAGGATAAAAATATACTAAAGCAAAATAGAATGAAATCAAATAGAATAAAATAAAAATACAATAAAACCAAATAGAATAAAATCGTATAAAAGCAAAGAAATTAAAATAAAATATACACTGAAAAAAAATTTATTTGATTCAAATAATGATTTACTTGACTATTATCAAATAGATATTTATTTGTATCAAATAAATTTTATTTGAGTCAATTAAATGGTATTTGACTCAACAGAAATTATTATTTCACTTGCAACTTATTTGATTGAAATAAAAATTATTTGGTTCAAGTAAATATTTATTTGATAATAGACAAGTAATTCATTATTTGAATCAAATAAATTGTTTTTTCAGTGTATAATATTATAATATATGTACCTGTAGGAAGAGTGTTGAGCGAATGCGTGTATTTCATATTTTATTATATTATATAAAATAATCATAACGGCAAATAAAGTTATGATCCATTACGTAATGCAAGTTGCTAATTACTAATTAAGGTGTGTACTTCCTTCTCCACTTATGGAGTCTACAATAATTTTCAATGTTTGTAAATAACAAACTTTATATATGAAAGTTTTTAATTTGCATGCGCGCTTGAAATATTCTGTTTTTAGTAATTTAAAGTATTTTCATAATTAGGATAATAATTAAAAGAGTTGGTAAAGGAGATTGAGAAATTTGTAACGAATTTTTATGTTCATTGCGAACTAAATTCATTATTATTATAATATGTTAACTTCATTATAATATTAAGTTTATTTTGTTTCAACTTCAAGGTGTATTAAAGTGATTGTAATTTAACTTTATTATGTACCTCATGTCATTTTATAATTTAATTTCATTAACCATTTGACTTCATGCCATTTAAGTTTTATTTAATATAAAAAAGGCAAATCATTATTTTCTATTTAAGAGCACGGTTGGCATTTTGTAATTTGTTACATGACTGTGTATTTTTTAAAGCTTGCTTCAAAAATTAGGTCACTTGTATATAAAATTCTTTCAGTATGATTTTTTTTCGTATTTTATTATTTGCACATTTCATTCTTTTGCTCAGGGGTCTATAATGTCACTGTTTTTTTTTTAATTTTATATATATGAATTATTACGGAACAAGTTGAGAATGAAAGATAAACTATTGCATAGAATTTATTATTGAAATACCTTTCTGTATTTTTATGTTTCAACTTTTTTTTTTTTTTTTTTTTTTATAAAGAGAAATTGATAAAAATATGAAATTATTATACTGACAGAGCACCGAATTTTTTTTTTTGCTATAAATAAATTGCTCTCAGAAACGTGATCTACTTTACAATGGAATTCTTTTTTTTCTGTTTTTCATAAACAGAAAAAAACAAAATTGAATAATATTATTTTGAGAATAATTATTATTATTCTCTTTCATCAAAATTCAAGTTTTAGAATTGTAAATTTTTAAAGTCAGAAACGATAATTTATTTATCACGACAAAATAATTTGCATACAATATAACGTACTCAGATACACTTTTTATTCCTTGTTTTGACTTAATATTTATAACCCGACGAAACTCAAGAATTTCACAAACATAAAAGGAAACATTAAATAAATCCGCCGTTGCGTTGGTTTGAAAAAGAAATGTTTAAACCAAAATGATAATTCCCGTGCGTTATTATTATTTTTATTTAAACAAGTAAATATAACAATCCTCGTTGATTCTAATTACTTACAATTACTATTAATTTTATTACTACCAATTATTGTTACTTTTATTTATAGTAAGTACTATTTTTCTTACTAGTATCAAATAGATCAAGAAAATAAACTCCCCCCCCCAAAAAAAATGAAGATTTTTGCAAGTTTTTGAAAAAGAAAAAGGGGAGAGAAAAATGATATTATTTATTTATTTTTTTGTCAAGTTTAATTGACGGTTGTATGATATCAGTTTGTTGATTTTGTCGCTGCTTGACATCGCAGCGCCTTAACGCTAGGATGCACACGACAAAATGTTCAGCGTCGCCGTGTCTAGAAGAAGTCAGCGTGAAATCTTCGCACGGTCCTCGACTGGAGAATCTTGGTAGGAGATTGTGTACCATTTTATGTTCGGTGTGCAGAAGTCGCTATACAGGAAGTTCGCTCTCCAACCCCCTTGTGAATCCTACAACGCAGAGTTGATCCAGCAAAAGAGCATTCATCGTAAGACAACCTGGCTATGTCTTTGACATGACCTCTTCTCTCTCTCTCTCTCTCTCTCTTTTTTTACACATATATATCACATCCTCGCTTTCGAATGAGATCCCGGAAATAACGAAAACCTATCAAGACTTTTATGCCAGCCAACTAGTGTTCGGTCTTATGCCTTGGTGAACAAATCAGCGAGCTCCTCCACTGGATTCGATCGATAATAACCCAAAGCTCAGCTCGATGCTAGGATACTTCCGATCGGGTTAGTATCGCCATAAACCTTTGGAATATGCATGTGACTTGATCCCCGTCTGAGTAACTACCCTTGTTGGATCCCAGCGAGAAAACATAAATCTCAAGATGGCGACACATTCCCAATAAAATCTCAGGAAACTCGTCCTCCGATGAATAGGATAGTAAAAATAAGAAATTCAGGATATTTGCTCTCTTCATTTTTTTTTCTTACCTTTTTTTTGTAAATTTCTTCAAGAAAAAACAATACACTAAATTAGTACAATTGTCTTTTAGAACAGACGATTGTATACAATCATTATGGTAAAATAGAATTTCTTCAATTAGCAAAAAAAGAACCAGAAGACAATATAGTAGAATCAATAAATCTCAATTATATATACAGTTTTTCATTTCATTGCCAATTAAATCCTAAATGTTGATTAGGTAATAATGCGAATTTAATGAAGGAGTTTATAAAAACCCATTTCGATGTGATTTTTCTATATATTATTAGATATATAAATATATCTGTAACTGCGACTATAACTGTTTTCAAGTTTTCTTTTACAATCTCTACCTATTGATTTATACAGTTTTGATCGCTTGCTTCCAGCTCAATTTATTATCATTTCCAGTCGCAATGCAATAATTCCATAATATTTTTCAAATTGCCCCCCCCCCCTCCTCTTCTTTTTTTTTAACGCCTTCGAATAAATCACTGTTAAAGTGACATTTCAGTACATTAAATTACAAATGAATAAAATTGTTTTACGACATCGTAAAAAAAATTGTGTTTTTTTTTCGTTTTTGTTTTGGTTCATATAAACACGAAATGACGAAAAAGAGCGATATAAAATATGTCAATGTCGCTTGGAAAATGATACTCAATGGAAAATGGCATGAATAACATATTTTTGGAGAGAAAGAGAGTCTTGTTAAAATGTTAAAAAAAACTCATGTAAAAAGTTATAATTGTATTTTTATGTCACGTGAGCAAATCAATTTAATTAAGTGACTGAGTTTGATGAATTTTTATTTGAAAACGAATTTCTTATTTTGAGGAAAAATTACAAAAATTGGAAATAAGAATTCACAGAAAATGTCAGTAACTGTTGTTTATTGAAACAACCATCAATTTGACCATGAAACAATTTACGAAATAATTTTTCAATAATTTTTCATCTGTCATGTAGTGAAAGGAGAAACCTTTAGTGAAAGGAGAAAACCGTTAAAAAACAATAAAACAAAATTAATATCTTCTTCAATCTTTTTTCAATTTTAACTCATGACTGTTGTCAGCGACTGTGTCGGGGTTAAATAACCTTTAAAAATTGCAGAATTCATTATCATAGCTTGAGTATTAACGGAACATAGATAAAACATGTAGTAAAGAGTATTAATAATAATAATAATAATAATAGTAATAATAATAATAATAATAATAATAATAATAATAATAATAACAGTAATAATAATAATAATAGTAATAATAGTAATAATAGTAGTAGTAGTAATAATAATTATAATAATAATAACAATAAAAAAATGACAAGCTATAAAACCGAATAAAGAATGCATTTCTACCGTCGGTAAAATTTCTCTTTTATTTAAAGAAAAATGAAAGAATGATAATAACGACATCAAAACAGAAGTTAAAAGTTAATGTCTGTTTACTTTGAAATTAAGAAAAGTGATGAGAGTTTGTCTGTTACTAATAGTGTTTTATATCTTTCTTTCTCGTCTGCTTTTAACCTGTGTGCCACTTCAGTCAGCGAAAGATGAAATGCTTGTTACTTGTTACCAACATTAGTTAAACTCTTCAGTGTTGCTTCTTAGTCATTTGTTTCAGCGATAATACAAGTGGAAAAATAATTTGCGTGGAAGGATTCATTATTATTTGCCGGGAGATGTACACTAAGGAGCATTATAGTGCGAGGAGAACATGTTTCCTAGCGTGACTAAAAGTACTTTTTCATAATACTGTTTCTCTCTTTCTCTCTCTCTCTCTCTTTCCTTCAAAATAAATACGAAGAAGGCAAAGACTTTTCAACTCCACCTTTTCTTGACTTATTAAAAAAGAAGAGAAACTTTTTTTTCATCAAATAAAATTCATAGACACGGGTTCAAATATAAATTTATCTCTCTAATTATTTTCAATTGGCAGAATATCTTTCCTAGTATATTTAATTTTAGAGAAAACTTTTCAGTGTGTTTGTTCATTTTTTAAATTATAAAAATTACCAACAAAGTAAGAAATCAGTTTTTTTCTTTTTACTAAATTCATTAGGACAATTTAATTTTTAATTTTTCACTTTACGTTTGATGCTCGTTCTTGTAATTTCTTATGATCTTTGCGAGTGAATATTAATGTTCGGATGTCGTTCGTAAAAAGTAAATCCTTCGAACTCTGTTCTTAACAAGACTTAAAAATTGGGCAAGTGCGAGTTGCACTTACACTGAGATGGCGGGTTCCGTACACCAATATTAATTGTTATACTACGTTTTATTTTTTAGGCTTTCTTTTTTATTCAAATTTTACCATTGCACATCAAATAATGCAATATTTATAAAAAGAATTTAAAAAAAATAATTTTTTAATTTTTTTTTTAATTATACCTATGTTTTGTGCTGTTAGTGTAAAAATGTATTAGTATAACAAAATTTAGCATTTTTGGTCAAATAATTTGGAGTTTAGAAAAAAAAACTTTTTTTTTCAAAAAT
>JUFY01029182.1:6551-18585 GCA_001855655.1 Leptopilina clavipes | reverse complement strand
TACTAAAATGTTTATTGGTTTAAAATAAAAATTTTATTCGAATCAAATAAATTTTTATAAATAAAATTTACTTGAATCAAATGGAATTTACTTGAAACAAATAGAATAAATAAATAAAATAGTTTAGAGGGTCTCTGAGTCAAATATATCTCTCTTCTGGGTGTAATTGTTGTAATTTTTTCCTTACCAGCAACAAATGCTGTGAGAAGAATTGCAGAGAAGCAATAAAATACTTTAAGTCCGTTCATATTTTAAATTTAATCCAATGAGCATTTTAGGCCGAACTTATATATTCTCTTTCCCACTGGATCACTAATCGATAAATTCCGCATGTAAATATGATTTTCGTCATCTGAAAATAATATTAAATTAAATTAATAATTCATTTTTTTTTAGAGTGCATATATGTACGCATTTGCAAAATTTTCATTAATATAGAAGAATAATTAAAACACTTGATTATACAATAAAGTCATTTAATCATTTATATGCGCGAACTGAGAAAATGAAAAGGTTCATTATTAAAATCATGTGCAATAACAAATATAAACAAATAGACGTATATGATTTTGATTTAACCTTGCGTAAAATATATTACCTTATTGAAAGATAATATATTGAGAATATAATAATAAATTATGAGAAATCATTTTGTTAATTCACAAATAAATTTTGCACTGATTATTTATATATAAAAACACATTTACAAGATTAAAATTTTCAAGAGATATATATTGTTGAGTTTTGGCATACTTGTTACACTCAAATATATATATATATATATATATATATGTGTTTATTCCTTTGGAAAAAAAATTATATGGCTGTTTTTTTGTTTTCAAATAAATTAAAAAAACTTGCGTCATTGCTGATAATGTTATAAAATTTGCGTAAATATAGATATAATTTTTCAATAATAAAAATAGGAGGAAAGGAAAGTTTTTTGAATTTGTAATTAATTATTACTTAGTCATTATATAAAAATGCATCAAATAATGGAGAATAATTAAGATTTTCTACATAAAGGAAATGAAATATCCAAACACCCAAAAAAAAAGATATATTTGACTCAGAGCCAACTAAAACTATTTATTTGGAATAAGAACGATGTATTTAGAAATAATAGAAATTTTTTATTTCTATTATTTTTAAAACCAAATAAAATTTATTTGGTTAAAATAAAAATGTTATTTGCGTCAAATAAAATTTATTTGGTTAAAATAAAAATTTTATTTGTGTCAAATAAATTTATTTTTATTAAAAACAAATAAATAGTTTGGAGACAAACTATACTTTTATATTTAACTCAAATAAATTATATTAGCAAATAGCAAATAGCAAATAGCAAATAGCAAATAGCAAATAGCAAATAGCAAATAGCAAATTGCAAATAGCAAATTATATAGCAAATAGTTTCTAATATTGCCTTAATTTTGCCATTATTTCTGCAATATTTTATTTGCAATATTAGAAATTGGAAATTTTGTCTATATTTTGACTAATAGTTGTAAAAAATTATGTTATTGATTAAAATTTGACCGTTGCGCAATTTTTATGTAACTCTAGCGCCAATTTTCTGTGGGACTGTAAAAAAAAGGAAATTAAAAAAAATTACAAAATTCTAATCTCACCCTTTCGGAGTTAAATTTAAAGAATTGATAAGGTACTTAAGGAGCTTAAACTGTAAGAAGAAACGGAACGTAAGCGTCAGTCTGAGTTTCTCTCTCTCTCTCTCTCTCTCTCTCTCTCTCTCTCTCTCTCTCACTCTCACTCTCATTGTCTCCAGTCTGACGCTTACATTCCCCTTCTCCTTAGAAACACCTTAAAAGAACCAGTTAATTATACAATGTAAATAATTAAATATTATAGTCAGTAAATAACGAGAAGTAATTTTCAACTGCATATCTAAAACTGTTGACTCACTTTTTTGAAATCAATTTTTGAACAAATTCAAATTATTTTAACTTTATTCGATTTTAGTTTCGGTAAAAAAAAATTCAGTTAAGTTAACAAAAATTTCGTTCGAATCTAATAAAAATTTTCTTCCATAATGCAATAAATTATAGGTACAATTTTTTTTATGTTCTATATATAATTATGTAATTTGTTATCAATTCGGAACATATTTCAAAGAGTTTAAAAATAAAATTTCGAAAAGGGGAAAGATTACTTTAATAACAGACTGAAATTATCATAAATAAATAAAACTATTTAATAATATTATCATTGTTTAATTTTAGTAAGTATAAAGTCTAAGTTAAATTCTAATTCAAAATCGCAAAATCAAAGTTAAAATCAAAGTCGAAGTAAAACTCAAAATTAAAGTTTAATTCGAAGTCAAAATCAAAGTCAAAGTTAAAATCAAAGTTTAAATTGAAGTCGAAAGTCAAAATTAAAATCAAACTTAAAATCGAAGTCAAAATCAAACTTAAATTCGAAGTCAAAATTGAAGTCAAAATCAAAAGCATAGTTTGCTCTTGATGTTAAAATCACAAAATCAAAGTTAAAATTGAAGTTAAAATCAAAATTCAAAGTTAAATTCAAATTCGCAAAATCATGTTCAAAATTATAGTAAAAATCAAATTACAAAATTTGAATCTGAAAATCTGAATTTGAATCTCAAAATCAAAGTTAAAATTGAAGTTAAAATCAAAATTCAAAGTTCAATTCAAATTCGCAAAATCATATGTTCAAATTTATAGTAAAAATCAAAACACAAAATTTGAATTTGACCCCAAAACACTTCATTAAAAGTTTATATTAGCTTCTATAAATTATTTATTAATAAATAAATTAAATAATGAGTACAAAATATTCGATTTTCAACGTTCAACAAATCGAAAATTCCTTTGAAACAGTTTCATTGAAAATTAATAATAAAATAATACAACTCAGTGAAAATATACTTTTGGTAGAAATTACCTATTTATTTTATTCCTTTCATCATAATGTTACATATTACTAAAAAGTTAAATATTAACAAATTTTACATTAAATTGAAAATATATAATCGTTTTGTAAAAATAAAAAAAATTCTGCGATTTTCACAAATTTTTTTTTTTTTTTGTCAATTAGAAGCCTAATCCTAATTGAAATCCACCTTCTTTAGAGGCACCTTGCTTTGATCCAATAGTGTGTTTACTTCCAAAACCAATTTGAAGACCACTGCCAGATCCAAGTTGAGTACCTACTTGATGATTGCCTCCAAATCCAAACTGGAATCCCCCACCGGTTCCTGATTGAATTTGACCTTCAGAGCCATGATTTACATTGACTCCTACTTGATGACCACCTCCGATTCCTACTTGATGACCACCTCCAACTCCTACTTGATGACTGCCTCCAATTCCTACTTGATGACTTCCTCCGATTCCTACTTGATTACCGCCTCCAACTCCTACTTGATGACTGCCTTCGATTCCTACTTGATGACTGCCTCCGATTCCTACTTGATGACCACCTTCAATTCCTACTTGATGACCGCCTCCAATTCCTACTTGATGACCGCCTCCAATTCCCACTTGATGACCACCTCCAAATCCAAAATTGAATCCATGTTGATTACCATTTTCCACTTGAACTCCACCATTGGATCCATGTTTACCTCCCAAACCTAATTGGAAACCAGTTTCTTGTTGTCCACCTAATCCAAAATTAAAACCATTTTTATTACCATGTTCCACTTGAACTCCACCATTGGATTCATGTTTACCACCCAAACCTAATTGAAAACCAGATTCCTGTTTACCACCAAAACCAAAATTAAAACCATTTTGACTTCCATGTTCAACTTTAACTCCGCCATTCTGACCATGTTCTACATTGACTCCAACTTGTGCTCCATGTTGTTGATTACCTCCAAGTCCAAATTCAAAACCATGTTGACCACCATGTCCAACTTGAACATCGCCTTTCTGACCATGTTGCACCTGAACTCCTCCATTTGTTCCATGTTCAACATTAATTCCCACTTGAACACCATGTCCTTTATGATGATCCACAATTTTATTAATTAAATCCTTCTTAGCGTCAATGATATCTTTAGCAAGTCCCAATATTCCACCTGCAATGCTTCCACCACCTTGTATGGAAACTTCTCCTTTAGCTCCAATGTTGTGGTCAACATTGACAGAATTTCCACCACCTACTGTTGTTTGTCCATTAATGTTTGCTCCAGTTTGACCAGAACCTTGAACGTTTGTACCCTTGTGAGCATCAAGGTCCACTTTTACTCCATGTCCAAAATGAACATCGCCTTTCTTCTCATGTTGTACTTGCACTCCAACATTATTCTGATGATTGATGTCGTGATTAATATGAATACCGGCGTGTTTATTTTTATGAGCATCGATGACACCTTTTATGGCGTCATTTTTGGCGTTTATTATGTCTTTTGCGGCTCCTAAAATACCGCCAGTGGATCCAAAAATTCCAACATTGTGATTAAAACCACCTTGTACACCGACACCACCTGATGCTTCAGTATTGTGATTAACATTCGCAGCGCTACTTCCGCTTAATTGACCATTAATGTTGACATCACTTTCACCTGATCCACTGATACCAGAAGAAATTTGAACTGATCCATGCTTCTTATGATGATGAAGAGTTCTCTTCTCTCTAAGGTGAGCGGCGTCACCTGTACAAACAAAATAATGCGGAATCGTACAATTTGAAACTTAGTTTAATTATTTTTCACCCAATTAATTATTAATTAATAATTATTAATGATTCTTTTTAGAATTATGATTATTTCCACTGTAAATCTAAAAGTACCAAATTAATACCAACAGAGCCACATCTTTTGGTACCAAAAGTATCAAACTCCAAATTTTTGGATCAATTTGATACCAAAAGTATCAAACTCCAAATTTTCGGATCAATTTGATACTTTTGGTACCAAAAGTATCAAACTCCAAATTTTTGGATCAATTTGATAATTTTGGTACCAAAAGTATCAAACTCCAAATTTTTGGATCAATTTGATACCAAAAGTATCAAACTCCAAATTTTTGGATCAATTTGATACCAAAAGTATCAAACTCCAAATTTTTGGATCAATTTGATACCAAAAGTATCAAACTCCAAATTTTCGGATCAATTTGATACTTTTGGTACCAAAAGTATCAAACTCCAAATTTTTGGATCAATTTGATACTTTTGGTACCAAAAGTATCAAACTCCAAATTTTTGGATCAATTTGATAATTTTTGTATCAATTCGATACTTTTAAGATACCAAAAGTATCAAATTGATCCAAAAATTTGGAATCAATTTGATAATTTTGGTATCAATTTGATACTTTTAGATTTACAATGTCCCGAAAATTTCTCGATGCAAATTTTTAATTTATAAACTATAGAATTAAAATTGAATCAAGTTTTCAATAAAGTGAATTTTTATTTCTTAATCACTATTATCAAGATGATTTTTATGATTGATTAATTTTCTAAAATTCAATTTTTCTGATTAATTTTCATCCGAACTAGTTCTATCAAATGAGAGATATTTTTCTTTTATTTTATCTCCATTTGGAAAGAATTTGTGTTTAAATGAATTAATGATTTAATATTCAAAATAATATTACAAAATACATAAATAACAATGATAATTTTTTTTCTCTTACCAACAACAAGAGCCGATAAAAAAATTGCCGATAAGCAAAATACTCTTATTCTGTTCATTTTTTGTTTCTGCGTTTTTGAGAAATTTCGCCACATCTTTTATACCTCGTTACCACCCCCCCACTTTTATATGGTTTGAAAAGAAGCTTTTTGAGGAAATTGAACTTTGTTAATGATTTTTTATGAATTGCGTAAGGAAAATAAATCAAATAATTAATAATTCATATTTTTTTTGTGTGTGAAAACGAATGTATCTGCTCTCTTGCAAAATCAGGATGATAATTATTCTCAAATTTTGATAACAAAACATCCAGCTGCATACACAATCCGCAAAAACGTCATCATTTATAAATTGAAGACTGATTTTTATTATTTTACTTGATTTCTTTAAAACCACATTTTTCAATGTCAGTTCTTTTTTTTTAATTTTAGAAACTTTGGTCAATTTGAATCGGTTTAGGAAAATATTGGACAATCACAGTTAAAATAGTACACAACTAATTTAATATCTAAACTGAAACAAAAAATTATATTTATTAATGTGAAAGAAAAATAATAATAAATAATGACCTGAAACAAAACGATATTTATCAATAATCTAAAATATGGAAGAAGTTTTATTATTCTCTCGAAATCTGAATTAGTGAAAAGTCTTCCACTAATTTTTAGTAGAATTTTACTATTTCATTTAGTAGTCCTAATTTTTTTTACTCAAGTTTTAGTAGAAAATTACTAAAAATTAGTGGAAATTTCTACTAATTTGAATTAGTGGAAGACTTTTCACTAATTCAGATTTAGAGAATTTATGATCTAATCACTGTAAACTTAAAAGTATCAAATTGATTCCAAAAATTTGAATTAATTTGATATTTTTGGTATCAATTTGATACTTTTAGGTTTACAGTGACGCAGAAACAAATTTATTTATTTATTACCTGAAACAGACAGAAGTAACATTAACAAACTGAAACAGAGAAGGTTTCGTTGTTAATTATCTAAATCCGAAAAAGTAACATAATTAACAACCTGCAACAGAAAATTTTTCATTCTCAATTGCCTGAAACAGAAAAAAAGTAAAATAATTAACAACCTGGAAAATTTACTGAAACAGAGAAAGTTTCATTATTAATTGCCTGAAACAGAAAAAAGTAACATTGACAACCTGAAGCAAAAATAATATTTAAAAAAATATTTTAATAAATTTTTATTTTTGTAAACGTTTCTGCAAAATGTTCAATTAGCTAATTTTGTATTAAAATTATTATTATTATTATTACTATTATTATTATTATTATTATTATTATTACTATTATTATTATTATTATTATTATTATTATTATTATTATTATTATTGTTCTACATTTTGTTATCCAATTATTTTTTGCGAAATTTCTGCGGAATCACTTTGAGGATTCACTCAACGGAATTTCCGCAAATATTTTTCATTAAAAAATGTATATTATACAAATATAACATAAAAATATAATAAGTGAAATAATACAAACATATTAAAAACTTTATAATGTTTCATTTCAATTCTATTCTCTATTCTATTCTATTCTCTAAATAAATCCTGAAGCAGGTGGAAAATCATTTTATTTTCACAATATTATTGGAATTCAGTATAGAATTTCCAATAATTTCCTATAGGTATAAAATTCCTCGACTGAAATAGAATAAACAGTTTATTTTTTTATATATAGATATTATTCTAATTTTTTATAGTTATAAATATTTTGAAAGTAAATTTTTTTTAACTGTTTCATATTAATTTTTTTTGTATAATTAAAATCACAAATTTCGTTAAATTAATTAATATTGAATAAACATTAATAAAATTACTAATTAAAATTTTTCTATTATGTAGGTACATATAAATTTTACAAAGAAAACGGCAATTTGCGTCTTTGATGAAAGAAGGTATATTAATATGTAAAAATTAGTTCCAAGTCAAATAACAGCACATTTTTATTTATTTAATGTGATATATTTTGGATTCGATTAATCAAGGGTACACAAATAATAATGAAAAGAGATTAACTTTCTTGAAAAATATATATGTATTTAATATGTATGTCATTTTAAATGCACACACACACACACACACACTATTAGAATTGAAAATTACATTTACAGTAAAAAATTATTTTGCGCGTGTGAATAATTTTTAACAAATCTTATATATTTTGAAGAATTTCTTATTATTATTATTAATTATTATTATTATTATTATTATATTTATTAGTATTATTGTTATTATTATTATTTTTATTATTATTATTAGTATTATTATTATTTTATTATTATTAATATTATTATTTTAATTAATTATTATTATTATTATTATTATTATTATTATTATTATTATTATTATTATTATGATATTATTATTATTATTATTATTATTATTATTATTATTATTATTATTATTATTATTATTATTATTATTATTACTATTCTTATAAATATTATTGTTATTAATTATTATTATTATTATTAATTATTATCACTAATTATTTTGAATAATTCCATATTATAATTATATAATGCATAAAATGACGGACAGAATAGAATAAAAATTGCTACAATGTAAAATTCTGTTATATTACATTTTATTCATAAATTTTTTCACACATCATAAATTACAGATAACATATTATATACGCAAATTAGCATATTATATGTTAATAAAATGAAATGAAATATAATAAATTATAAATAATATAAATAAATACATATATATTAATTTAAATGTTTTTCTAGTGAATAATTCCTACTGTTGTTTTCATTTCACTAGATTTGCCATCACTTGCAGATGAACTTGAACTGAAACTACCTTTGGCATCTGCTGAACTTATGCCCACATGAATTCCTGCACTTCCATCATCATAAAGTCGAGAACTGTAGCTATAAAATATAAAATATTATTTCAAAATTGAGTTCAACCTGGTAAAAATACAAAGCTTTCTCAATGAGAAAAAATGTATAATAAAAATAATTGAAAATTTGATTGGAATTCTTACAAAGGTATGGTGCCTGATGGAACAGCATAATATTGTTGTTGAGCTTGTGGTTGGACAATTCTTTGGTCTGTAGAAAAACAATTCATGATTATGTACTTCTTGAATAGTAATAATAAGATTAATAATTAATTAATAAAATAATAATAATAATAATAATAATAATAATAATAATAAAAATATAAAATTACCAATTTGTGGTCCTGCATAAGGTTGTTGTTGTAATGGACAAGGAGGACAATTTGCAGCAGTCGGAGCACCTGGTGTGTAGGTAGCGTAACCACCATTTGGCAACTGATAATAACCACCAGCATTGACTACTGGATATTGGTTCGATGGATACGGTCCTTTATGAGAATATCGATCACACATTAAATATTAGTCAACAAAAGTAGTTGTTGTAGTTAAAAAATTGCTTAACTTTAAAAATGATTTTAAAAAGAGTATAAATCTGCTGTCCAAAGTAAGAACCTAGTAAGTCGCATTTGCCATAAGAGCGAGAGTCGAATAACAAATCTAAGGGACGCTCGCCCTTATGGCAAATGCGACCTACTAGTTTTTCACTTTAGACAGCAGAAATTTTGATTATTACTTGACACAGGAACAGCACCGTCAGAATTAGCAGTAGCATCAGCACCTGCCTCACCACTTCCAGTAGTGTGAGTTTTAGTGTTTGTTTTAGATTTTCCACCTGATGAATTGGAAGTGGAACTGCTTGAAGAACTTGAAGAACTTCCAGCTCCTTGATTTGGAGAAACTTGAAGAGAATAAAAAAAAATTTTGATCAATTTTTAATCTTACACTCTGAATTGTTTCTGTTAACTAAACAGCTAGTTTTCTGATAAAAGTTATAGAGATTATTTTTAAGTGTTAGTTTCAGAAAATGTAGATTTTTAGCAGTATATTTTCTTTTTGTTTTTTTTACCAAATTGTGGTACTGGATAAGGTTGTTGTGGATAGCATTTTGCAGGTGACGAACAACCTGGAATGTAAGTGGTAAATCCTCCATTTGATAGCGGATAATAACCATAGTTTACATAAGTTTGAGGTGGACCTTGGTTCAATTTGAAAACTGTTGGAGAATGTGGAATGTATGTTGCACGACTGTCAATAACAGTTGCGGTACCTAAATAATTAAGAAAATAATAATAATAACAACTCATTACATTTTAAAAATTATTAAAATTTGCCATTTTACCTGGCACGAAAGCACCTCCGTCAGAATTAGACGTAGCATCAGCACCTGCTTCTCCACTTCCTGTGGTATGAGTTTTGGTATTAGTTCTAGATTTTCCACCTGATGAACTGGAAGTGGAACTACTAGAACTTGAAGAACTTCCAGTTTCTTGTTCTACAGGAACAAAATTAAAACAATCAATAATGTTTACCAACCGTTGTAAATTTTGTCAACTCTGAATAATATATCCATCATTATTCCAATTAACAACTACACGGAAACAAATCTTTATCTGGAACAACAATAACTATCTCTGGAACAGCGAAATGTTTCTCTAAAATAGCGAAAACTTTCCCTGTTCCAGAGATACTTATCGCTGTTCCAGATAAAGATTTTTTTCCTGTATGAGTACAATTTTTTTTATAAACTTAGAAGATTATTTATTATTACTTATTATTATTTATTATTATTTATTATTATTTATTATTTTTTTTATTATGTTTGAATGAACAATTTTTGTGCATAATAACGATAATAAATTACTCTCAAAAATTAATTTACTTTCTGACATTTATTAATAAGAATTTATCAAAACTGGGCCATGGGCGCTGATGAGAGACAACAACCGTAATTTGAATAATATAATAAGTTTTTTTTTTTTTACCAAAAGAACAAGAGACAAAAAAGGCCAGAAGACAGATTGCTGTAAATGCTTTCATGATGAAAAATGTTTTCTTTTTACTGTGTCAAATTGAGAATTATTTTTTCTTTAAATAACCAAACCCCCACTAAATGATATCGAATTTGGATCAAATATGAATAAGATACTAAAAGATAATTTTGGACTACGCCTTAATGAATTATTAATATATATTAATATCGTTATTCAATTTCTAAAATTTAGTTATAATTAATAATCAATCTTTTTAAAATCATGTCTGCTACTTTCAATGTCTAGAATACACGCGATTGCATAAAAGAT
Source organism: Leptopilina clavipes (assembly GCA_001855655.1). Classification (NCBI taxonomy): domain Eukaryota; kingdom Metazoa; phylum Arthropoda; class Insecta; order Hymenoptera; family Figitidae; genus Leptopilina; species Leptopilina clavipes. Next base: position 7,782 of record JUFY01029182.1, on the reverse strand, counting down.
ATATATATGCGTTTCACTTTTAATGCAAAACGTGATTTAAAAGAAAAAAATTTTCCAAATTTTTACATGATAATGACTAAATGTATAGGATCCAATAAATTATACAATTTCAGTTTGCAAGTAAACAACATCTTGCAATTTTATATATAAATATATAAAAGTGTTTATTAATATTATTATTATTATTATTATTATTATTAGTTAATATTAATGTTATTAAAAGGAGAATAATATTTTAAGTATTTATATTATTTATTTATATTATTATAGTATTAATATTATTCTAACCAGTTCCAGCGTGACTGACAAAATAAATAAATAAAAATAAATAATAATAATAATAATTATTATTATTATTATAATATATAATAATATAAATACATATATATAATATGATTATTAAATATAATAATCTATAATTTATTATTATTTTATTTATTTATTTATTTATTCATTTATTTATTTGTTTATTTATTTACTTATTTATTTATTTATTTATTTATTTATTTATTTATTTATTTATTTACATTTGCTTATTACACATATATATGTGAACGCAAGAGAGTTACGCATAAAACGTCGAGAATTACAAAGGTTGAGGCCAACGAGAAGACAAAATTTTAATAAAAATAATAATAAATTGCTTAATTAAAGTTACATTCTCTGATGACAAAACATTCAACCATTCATCAATCAAGAAAAGATCATTATTACAGTAAATATTAATAAAAGGCTCAAGTAAATGACTATACGACGGACGTGAATTTAAAATGTTAGACAATGTATCGGCCTCTAATTATTATTATTATTATTTATTTATTTACTATTACTTAATTAAATTATTTATTTCTTTATTTAGTTAGGTATTTCTTTATTTACTTTTTTATTTGCTTATTTATTTACTTATTTATTTACTTTTCCTCATAAGGGAAGATATATTATTTTTAATTTTTATATTAAATAACGCAAAAAAAAATAGTCACGATTTTATCAGTTTCAAAATAATCTGAAATATATTTGAAAATATTTCTTAAATAATTTTAAAAAATTAATAATATTAATAACAATAAATAATTTATAGCGATAGAAAGGAAAAATACGTGTTAATATCAATTTATGTAAAATAAAAAATGTTTTTCTAAATATATTTTTCATCTGTATTTCTTTAATAATACATTAATATTACAATCTATTTATTGCACTAATTATTCTTTATATCCAAAAATAGGAG
>JUFY01029180.1:0-29857 GCA_001855655.1 Leptopilina clavipes | reverse complement strand
ATAATATTGCCAGTGTTTTGCCACTATATTGCCTTAATACTGCCACTATTTTGCCATAATATTGCCAGTATTTTGTCACTATATTGCCTTAATACTGAAATTGTTTTGCCATAATATTGCCAGTGTTTTGCCACTATATTGCCCTAATACTACCACTATTTTGCCATAATACTGCCAGTGTTTTGCCAATATATTGCCTTAATACTGACACTATTTTGCCATAATATTGTCAGTGTTTGGACACTATATTGCCTTAATACTGCCAGTATTTTGACATTATATTGCCTTAATACTGACACTATTTTGCCATAGTATTGCCAGTGTTTTGCCATTATATTGCCTTAATACTGCCATTATTTTGCCATAATATTGCCAGTGTTTTGCCACTATATTGCCTTAATACTGCCACTATTTTGCCATAATATTGCCAGTGTTTTGCCACTATATTGCCTTAATACTGCCACTATTTTGCCACTATATTACCCTAATACTGACACTATTTTGCCATAGTATTGCCAGTGTTTTTCCACTATTTTGCCATGATATTGCCAGTATTTTGCCTTAATATTGCCTGAATATTTTCATTGTTTTACCTTTGTATTTTCACCATTTTCTCTCAATATTTAATTTGCAATTTCTAAAGGGCAAATTTTTACTTTTTAACTTATTCATTTGAAAGGAGAGAAATGTTTTTTTTTTGAGTTGGGGTGGGGAGGCAAGTATTGAAAACCTTGAGGCACGCGATTTTTATATTATGGATATAAAATATAAATATAAGTGAACTTTCCTCGAGGCGCGATCGTGATTTAAAATTATATTTTCATGGAAAAATTTGTCATGGTCGCGCGATGAAAACGTTTTTCCCGAAGGGTGAATCGACAAATAAATTATTATTTTTCTTGTTCAGAGTGAATAGTTTTTGAAAAATTGAACGATTTTACGTGTAAAAGCGTGTATATATATATATATATATATATATATATATATATATATATATATATATATATATATATCGTATCGGTGGCACAAGTCTAATTATACATTGCATGATTACAGTGATTATATGTATCACGGACACACTAATCGCATGTAACGTCAATCTAAAGGTATACTATTTCTCTTGGCAAGGTAAAGGACAACAAATGCTAAAAAGAAGTGTACAATCACGAGATTGAACCCGGTGGTAAACAACCGGGTTCAAGCCCCAAAGGCGTTTGTTAATTCACAATTAATCACTGCGTCTATACATTTAGAATCCAGTCGCTATTTACTCATTATATTTTTTTACACTCCGCTCTCTTTCTTTTTCTCTTTCTGTGAAGTGGTAAAATTTTTTCTATTACATACATAAATTTTGTAAATTTTTGTTGTTTTCCATTATTTTCTATTTTTATTAATAAGATTTGTCATTAATAAGTGTGAAAAAAAATTTAATTAATTGATAGTGCATCCATGGTTAGGTAGCTAAGTGTTTCGATATGCGAACCTTTGGGTCGTGGGTTCAATTCCCATCATTTGGGAATTTTTTTTTTTTAATTGAATTATTATATTATCTACAATTACTGTATTACAATTATATTATAATAATATTAAATTTACTAAGAATTTTATAATCATTGTTTAAATAATTTATTAATAATTTACTGGTCCAAAGAAATAAATATTAAAATAATAATAATAATAGTAATAATGATAATAATAAAAATAAAAATAATAATAATAAAAATAATAATAATAAAAATAATAATAATAGTAATAGTAATAATGACAATAATAATAATAATAATAACAATAATAACAATATTAATAATAATAATAATAATAATAATAATAAGAAATGTGAAATTTATAAGTCAAGGTTGATTTTCTGTCACATGAGAGGGCGTTAATGGGCGTTAATTATATCGATTCCTTATTGTCGTGGAACGTGACGACTATATGTCAGTTAATATGAAAAGGCACTTGTAACCGAAAATTTTGGGGCGTGTGAAAGGTTATAGCCTTCTAAGGAGGGTTCGATTCTTCCTCCTACTCGTTTCTCTCTCTCTCTCTTTGATAATTACTTCTTCGCTTATTCCCCAAGGGGAAAACTTCAATAGTGTCTTCACCAAAAATTTGGGACACTTTTTTTTTCCCGTGAAATGATTTTTTGACACTTGCCTCTCATTTACTGTGATGAAAAACGCTTCTGTTTCACACTAAATCATTTTTTTTTTTTCAAAAGGCAAATATGTTTTAGCCGCGAGAAAACAAATATTATTCTTTAAAAAAAAACGCTATTTTTCCCACTAAGAACCTTTTATATTTTCTATATATTTTTGTACCACAAATAATGATTAATTGTAAATAATTAAATAACAAAATTACGTTCTTGTATATATGGAACATTTTTTCTGGAAACTTATCCTCAATGATTTTTTTTCTCTCGAATACGAAGAAAACTTTTTATGGCCTTAACAGGTGACATGAGGTGACATAATATCCTACGAGTAACATATATATATGTATACATGTGCACACGACCGTCAAGTGTCCCCATATGGTTTCAATCACAATTCTCCAAAACCTCCTCGAAGGAATTTTTTTTGTTCCTTTTCCTCTTCGAAACACCCAGGGTGCTTTCAGAATATTATAGTTTAGACAGAAAAAAAAGCCCCCCAGCCTTTTCTCAATAACATTTGCATCGAGACATTTTTTTTCTAATGATGAAAATTTCATTTGAAAAAAATTTTTCTTTTTTTGTTTCAATTAAATATAATTCTGTTCTAAATTAAAGAAAAAGTGTTGTTAATGTACAGCTACGTACATTAAAAAATTTTTTTTGATGTACATATTACAATTTTTTATGTTATTTTATATTATTTATATAATATATTTTATATCATTTGTATTTTATATCTATTATAATTTTTATATTATATTTTATAATTTATTTTATAATTGCCGCAATTGCCTCAATACTGCCACGATTTTGCCAGTATTTTGCCTTAGTATTGCCACAAATTGACTTAAAAAAGCCACTATTTTGCTATATATTGCCCTAATATTGCCAGTATTTTGCCATAGTTTTTCCACAATTAGCAATTATTTTGCTATATATTGCCCTAATATTGCCAGTATGTTGCCCCAATAATGCCACTATTTTGCCATAATATTGCCAGTATTTTGCCATAGTTTTTCCACAATTAGCCCTAATGCTACCATTATTCTGCCATAATATTGCCACTATTTTGCCTTAGTATTGACATAATTTGTATTAGTATTGCCTCAGTTTGCCTTAATTACTGCTACTCCTACTTTATGTTGTATTTTTAAATTTGTATTGTATTTTATAATTTATATCATATTTTATAATATTTATATTATATTTCGTATATTTTTATTCTGTATATATTTTATTGACAATGAGCCTGTGTGGTGAATTTTGTCAAAATATTTTCCCGGTTATATTCATCTTGTTAGTCCTGTCCTTTTTCCAAAATTTTCCTTTCACAAGGATAAGAATCACGACCACAAAACGCAAATCGAGAGTATCGTTTGCGGCGATGATTTACGAGCCAAGTATAAACCACAGTTGGAGGATCCACTCTCAATGAGAGGAAGTCAAGTTACAGACTCTGTCTAATTCTCTTTGAGAAGTGGTGCAGCAGTTTGAATTTGAAAGCAGAACCTGAAACGAGTCAGTGACAAATGACTGATCTTGAAAAAGTTGCAAATCCCTGGGGTGCGGGAATACCTAAGAGAGAGAGGGGGGGGGAGAAAGAGAGAGAGAGAGAGAGAGAGAGAGAGAGAGAGAGAGAGAGAGAGCCAAAGCTATGGGTGTATTTAAAAAGGAGTAAAGAAGAAAAAGAAGAAGTGAAAATTCAAATTCGTCGAGACGAACTGAAAGCGACCCTTTTTAAAAAGTTGGTACCTGCTCTACCTGAGCGATCCCATCGATTAGTCTCCAAGAATGGAGCCAACATCCTTAACGATCTATTCGTAAGAAACGAGTGTTAATATCACCCTCGATCCACCTTCTCAAGCCTTTTTGAAAGGATCTCATTTTTCTCCAAGTTGTTGATGTTGTCTTCTTATACATGTGAAGACGGTCCATAGACGATGCTTTTAGTTATGATGGACTTATTTTTAGAAAAAGGGGCTATTAAGTTGACGTATTTTTAGAATATCTGCTATTAAAATTGACGTATTTTTAGAATATTAATTGTTTTTATTCCTATTAATTGTGACGCGATCTGAAGAAAGGGACCTTAGAAGCAAAATTTTTTAGGTTAAGTTTGTAATTTTTGAAGTAAAAATACAGAAAGAGGTTCAACAATTTATACAAATCATTGATGTTTAGGTCTTTATTCTATCCGAAATATGCAATAAAAACTGATTTTGATTATACATAATTAATAAGGAACTTTTAATCAAGATGAATCTATCACAAACATAACCATATACTGTCTTAATATTGCCACTATTTTGCCATAATATTGCCAATATTATGCCATTATATTGCCTCTATTCTTATACAATATTGCCACTATTTTGCCATAGTTTGCTTCAGATCGCATCACAATTACTATTTTTATAAATATCTGCTATTAATTTGTATCTTTAGAATCAACTACTAAAATTACGTATGTTTGAAATATGTAAAATATTTTTCCGCATACGTGTACAATTAAGATGACGTAAGTAAATAGTACAGCTTCTTCTTCTTCTTGTTGATGACGTATACTTCAAAATGAAATCACAACAGAAAAAGATGTATATTTTTCCCGGAATCTATTTAATATTCCATTGGATCTATTTTTGTATATAATCGATTTACAAAGTTATATTGAAAGCCAAATATACTGTGGATATGACTGATGTGTGTAATTTTCTCAGATAAAAGGGAATAGTACTCGGGAGATGAATAGAAGCTTCATGCGCTCACCGGGGATTTAAATGTCCCGCATAACTTCCGTTTAATGTCGACTTTCTATAAGTACACTATCTCAATGTATCAAGATCTCCGTTTGACTCTTAAGTCACTACTGTCATTAATGTCATCCAGACCGTTAATGTCAACCCATTAGATAACAAGGAAGGGCTGCTGAAGCAAAATTATACCAGAATCGAGTCATGAATTAGTATTCCAGCTTGTGTCAGGAGATTACGAACATTTATATGTACATATATTCCTCAAGGGAAACTGCGAGACATTCTGATTTTAAGATTTTATCTCAGCTGTATGTATATATATACGTATGAATATTGCGACAAGGCTCATGCAATGTTGGGCGAATTGAGAATTGCGATAGTATTTAGAGATTGTTGGTTGAGAGGCATTAGTGTAATAGGTAACCAATAGTGGAGGTTACCATTTTGAACGAATTTAGCATTGAAATGTTTAATTAAAAGGAAAAAATTAAGGAGATAATGGACGCAATATTCCTGCTTCATAACCTCAATATTGCCACTATTTTGCCATAATATTGCCAATATTTTGCCATTATATTGCCACTATTTTGCCATATATTGCCTTAATACTGCCACTATTATGCCATAATATTGACAATATTTTACCATTATATTGACAGTATTTTTATACAATATTGCCACTATTTTGCCATAATATTGCCAATGTCTTTCCATTGTATTACCAGTGTTTTGCCACTATATGTCCTTAATACTGCCAATATTTTGCCATAGTATTGCCACTAATTTGCCTTAATAGTGCCACTATTTTGCCATAATATTGTCAGTGTTTTGCCACTATATTGCCTTAATATTGCCACTATTTTGCCACAATATTGCCAGTGTTTTGCCACTATATTTCCTTAATACTGCCACTATTTTGCCATAATATTGCCAATATTTTGCCATTATATTGCCACTATTTTTATACAATATTGCCACTATATTGCCAATATTTTGCCATTATATTGCCACTATTTTTATACAATATTGCCACTATTTTGCCATATATTGCCTTAATACTGTCACTATTTTGCCATAATATTGCCAATGTCTTTCCTATTGTATTGCCAGTGTTTTGCCACTATATCTCCTTAATACTGCCAATATTTTGCCATTATATTGCCAATATTTTGCCATAGTATTGCCACTATTTTGCCATAATATTGTCAGTGTTTTGCCACTATATTGCCTTAATATTGCCACTATTTTGCCACAATATTGTCAGTGTTTTGACACTATATTGCCTTAATACTGCCACTAATTTGCCATAATATTGCCAATATTTTGCAATTATTCTTCCACAATATTGCCAGTGTTTTGCCACTACATGTCCTAAATACTACCACTATTTTGCCTGAATATTGTCATTGTTTTACCTTAGTATTGCCACAACATCTTATATCTATTATATTCTATATTAATTAACACTATATATTAATCTGTTCTAATCCAAATTTTTTTTATTTTACAGAACCATCCTGAACGTGGTGAGTCTCTTCAACCATATAAAGTATTGTTTAAAATATCTGAAAAGGCTATATATAATGAAATTCTTGAGACGCATTTTAATTGATCAATGACTGAGAATGAATGAGATGGGATGACAGATGGTGAATGACACAATGAGACGACGATCTCCTTTGGGAAAGATTATGTTATCCTCTTAAGAGTATATATATATATATTCGTTAATCTGCAGCAAAAATGCAGTTCTTTAACCAAATGAATGGATAGGACCCAGGGTGGGGGGGGGGTGGAGGTTAGGATTACAAGAGAAATTCTTGAGGATTCTTGTGATCTTGTGTATACATTATATACGCAGAGTAGAAAGAAATCCATCCGGGTGGGGTGATTCTCGGACCAGCGATCCAACGGAATGTAAAGGCATCCGGTAACCGGTATATATCGGCCTCTGAGGGGTCGCAAGGACCACCAAAGGGTCCTTGGAGGGTTTTTCTAGGGCTTCACAAGTCTCTCGTATACACTTGTCTTGTCTTGCACCTGCACCCTTGCCGCCCCCCTCCTCCTGTCACGTACACTCTTTGTCTCCCCTACCACCTTCTCGGTTTATTTTGATTATAAAAAAAAACATTTTCCGAAATCTTCTTTCTCCAATTACGATATGTAGATTTTATATAGGGAATTAAAAAATTGATACAAGATAATAACTATATGTGTCAAATTCCATCAGGGGTACAAATGAATTTTATTGAATAGAAATTTTTCCCTTTCCTGCCCTTTAATTTTTTTTTTGAAAATATTTTAATAGCGAAGAAAAAAATAGAAAATTTACTTTTTCTTCAAGATTGAAAAGATGAGAATTCTTCATTTTTGGGAATAAATTTTTATTAATGGAATTATTAGTTTAACAAGATCAAGGGAGAATTTTCCTTTGGAATGTAGAATGACAATTTTCATAGATGGTATATATATAGGAAAATGATCCGCCGACGCATGATAATTTGATCCTTCGTTATGCACATAATTCATATATACACATACGTTTGTAACATACCTTAAAAATTATTCAAGCGCTACTTTCACTTCTACACGCAAACAATTCATTCTCATTTCTTGTCATTTGACCTTTAAATTTCTCGAATAGAACATTCTCGTGAATATAGTGTCTAGTGTCTACATATTAAGTACAGTCAGGTGCCTCACGGCGTAAGACTGACGATGAGTACAGGGCACATTGCCTTTAGTTTGAAATATATGCATAAATTCATCAGCGTTAACTTCTATTTGAAAAAAATTTAAACATATATACAAACTTCTGGGTATTAATACACAAACAATATATATAAATATTTTATTGGTTTGTGTGTCTACATTTATATAATACATTTGTATCGAGGGCATTGTGTGTATGTATTAAATTTATTGTGTAAAATTTGTGTTTGTGTATATATAATATAGAAATAGTGTAGATGGTAGTCGATCGATCTGTGATCACGTAAGTTTATACCCGTGTTGATCTATCGAGAGGGCCCGTTATCGATTTATTATCGAATCTTGAGATCTCACAGGTTCGTGATTCACGATTCTCCTCGGACAACCGGCAATTAGCGTGCCGATCAAAAGGTCGTTTCAGTCTTGCTACGCGTAATGCGTTTAAGTAATTATCAATCCTGCCACTCAATTGCTGCAAACATTAACGCTCTTTTTTTCTGCAATAATCATCGCTTTTTTGTAATCTTCTTAAAAATACGCAATTTTAGGGAATTTTTTTGTTTTTGCTTTTGCATTAATATTGCCCTTATATCCTCTCAATATTGCCACTATTTTGCCAAAATATTGCCATAGTATTGCCACTGTTTTGCCTTAATACTGCCACTGTTTTGCCATAATATTGCCAGTGTTTTGCCACTATATTTCTTTAATACTGCCACTATTTTGCCGTAATATTGCCAGTGTTTTGCCACTATATTGCCATAATATAGCCAGTGTTTTGCCACTATATTGCCATAATGTTGTCAGTGTTTTGCCACTATATTGTCTTAATACTGCCACTATTCTGCCATAATATTGCCAGTGTTTTGCCACTATATTGCTTTAATACTGCCACTATTTTGCCATAATATTGACAGTATTTTGCCACTATATTGCCTTAATACTGCCACTATTTTGCTATAATATTGCCAGTGTTTTGCCACTATATTGACTTAATACTACTATTATTTTGCCATAATATTGCCAGTGTTTTGCCACTATGTTGCCTCAATACTGCCACTATTTTGCCATAATATTGCCAGTGTTTTGCCACTATATTGCCATAATATTGCCAGTGTTTTGCCACTATATTGCCTTAATACTGCCACTATTTTGCCATAATATTGCCAGTGTTTTGCCACTATATTGCCTTAATACTGCCACTATTTTGCCTGAATATTGCCCTAAATTGCCTCTGTCGTCGCAGTATTTCAAAATATTGCTGTTTTTCGTCTTAAAGTAATGTTTAAATTTAAATTTTTTTACCATTGGCGTGCAGAATTTCTAAACAGTGTTAAGTATTGATTTTTTTACCATTGGCGTGCAGAATTTCTAAACAGTGTTAGAGTATTGATTTTTATTTCGTTGGAAGCGGAATGTTTTGAAGGGACAAGTGTGGTATCGCCCCCTGCCAGGAGCATAACCTGCGACAGGGCAACTCGTATTCCCCTAGGAGATGTAGAGGAATAGGAAACTCGGTACACGGAAAGAACGTGAAAGAAAAAAAAGTGGGGAGGTAAGGGGAAATAGTTACCCGACACCCTAGCAGGTCCCCAAGGGTTGTCTCTCCATTCCCCATGGTCCCTATCTTCACTAGTATCATCCCCATATGCACGTCACTATATACGATGCTTTCGGTAAAAGCTGGGCCCTCGTATACATACCATCTGCGCAATTTTCTCCTCTCTCTCTCTCTCTCCCTCTTTTCTCTCTTCGCAGGCTCCAGGAGGTCCAGAAACGTGGTCTGCCACGCACGTGCTCTAATGAGACGCGCAAGCGGAACTTTTTTTCCAACGACCTCCCCTAGTCGCCCCCATTTTTTTTTCTTTAAAGAAAAAACATTCGACGAATGATTTTTCGTCAACAGAGAGAAAAAATTATGTCAATAGCTGTTATATATTTGTGTGGGTAGGGAAAATTTTATTTACACTATTTTTAACGGATGTTGTATTTTTCATTTTATTATTATTATTATTATTATTATTATTATTATTATTATTAAAAATAAAATTGTCCACTATTTGCGAAATAGTTATGAAATATTCGTCGGTATATAGTGATGCGGTTTTTTTTTGCGGAGTTAAATTTTTTTTTTTTTATAATCTTTGCGGTTGGTTTGCGTTGATGATTGGCAAATGGGTGTATAGAGTGTATACAGAAGACTAGGTTTTTGGTTCTTGCCGAGTGCATTATACAATCTGTGTCCATATCGCGTGCGGAAACAGAGAGAAACGCAAGGGAGTGGTGACTGTGGTTCCCCCACCCCTACCATTAAAAACGACTTTCATCTTTATAATTCAACCCCTTGCACCACCCTCGATCCATTTTGCCTTTTCTCCCCAATGGGTTTTTTTTTCTTCTTTATCATGTCCCTATGCCTTTGCTATTGCTCTCGCAGCCAGGCGCAACGTATCCCACATGGCGAAACTCTTGAGCCCTTCTTTTTCTCTGTCACTTCACAAATGTTCTACTTTTCCACTATGCATTTTTTCTTTTCTCTTTTCGTTTATGCACCCACCAACTTTTATAATAATTTTCAGCATTTCTATTTCATGTATATATATATATATGTTTTGGGGTAGATAAAGGAACGTGTGTTTGGGGTGGAAAAATAGCACAAATAATGGACCATTAACGGACACAGGGTTTTTTGTGAATTCCTTTTTTTGGAGTTCATAAATTTAAATCGTTATTTTTTTTATTAAAACAAACTTATATTATGTTAATTATTGTGCTATTATTTTGCCTTAGAATTTCCTGAATATTGCCACTGTTTTGCCACTGTTTTGCCATTATTTTGCCTTAGATTCGCCACGATATTGCCATTAATTTGCCTGAATATTGCCACTGTTTTGCCATTATTTTGCCTTAGATTTGCCACGATATTGCCATTATTTTGCCTTAGATTTTCCACGATATTGTCATTGATTTGCCTGAATATTGCCACTGTTTTGCCACTGTTTTGCCTTATATTTGCCACGATATTGCCATTGATTTGCCTGAATATTGCCACTGTTTTGCCATTATTTTGCCTTAGATTTGCCACGATATTGCCTTTAATTTGCCTGAATATTGACACTGTTTTGCCATTATTTTGCCTTAGATTTGCCACGATATTGCCATTATTTTGCCTGAATATTGCCACTGTTTTGCCATTATTTTCTCTTAATGTTGACAGTATTTCGCCATTATTTTACCTCAATATTAACACTGTTTTGCCTTAATATCGACAACATTTTGCCACTATTTTGCCATTATTTTCTCTCAATATTGACACTATTTATCCTCAGTATTGTCGCAATTTTCCTTAATACTGCCACTGTTTTGCCTCAAGATTGCCACTGTTTTGCCATTGTTTCGCTTCAGTACTGCCAAAGTTTTTCTTACAATTAGTTAATTTTATTATAATATTATTAAGAAAAACGAACATTTTTATTATTAAAGTGAATTTTACCATTTAAATTTATTTTTTCTATTTTGTACAATTGCCTTTTGTGGGCAAGTTTTTTTTCAATTAATTTTATGATAATTATTTATCAAGGAAGGAAAAGAGGGGATTTTTACGTTTACTATTATGTAAGATGTCCAAGATGTTGCTGTTGAAACCGCAATCGGTGTTCGTTTCCGACTTTCGGCTTTTTGTGTCTCAACTATAATATTGCTAAATAAAAGTGTGACATGTCGTAATCAATTGACACTTCTGACTACAAATTTCCGCGTATTTTTAATCAAATGGTGACTTCTATGCACCAAGGATTTCAAAACATTTCCCCAATCGTAATTCTGTGACAGAATTTTATTTTGAAGATCATTTCTATATTTTACTTTACGATTCCAATAAGACATTCGATTTCTAATAAAATTTCGTAACATCTTAACATTTAAACTATTTTCCTTTTTGTATTTTTTTAATGTTTAACCAATGAACTTTTAATAATATTAATTAATATTAATTTTAATGTAATAATAATAATTATTATTATCATTATTTTTTTATTATTATTTATTATTATTTATTATTATTATGAATATTATTTTAATTGTAAATATGATTGCAATTAGAATTAATGATAATAATTGTTATTAATTAATTATCATTAACTGAATTTCAAATTAAAATGAAGTATTTAAAAAAATTTAGACAAATATTCACAACGGAAAGAAAGGTTTATAATGTATTAAAAAGTCGTATGCCGTGAGTGTTCGTATCTCGTTAAGATCGTTGTCACGAGGTCGATCTCGTTGTAATTCCAGTGACGTAATGCGCCTGCAGTGAACCCAACCCTACACAGTAATATCAAATTTCCAAGAAATTAAAATTGCCTCTTCTTCTTTGGAATATTTGAAATATTTTCTAATTTTTATTACCAACCACAGAGATATGTGGGTGTTCCACAATAACATTTGTTTTAGTTAAACTTTAAAAAAATTGCATTAAAATTAAATTAATTTTTTTATTAAAACCATATAAGTGAAATTAATATTTCAGATTAAAAATTTATATTTTTTATTTTAAAATAATACACCACAAAAAAACCATATGTATATCTGTTTTGATTTTTTTTTTTTTTTTATCAATATATCAGATAATTTTTGACAGATTGCTTCACGTAATAATGTTTGATGTAAAAATTACAAATAATATGGGGGAAATTGATACGTGAACCGTTGCAGTTTCTTTTTCTGTTGTTTTTTTTTATTCTTTTTATCGTAGGCGTGACTGAATTCTGGGGTTGAAAGCCATTTATTGTAACTCCCTAGTTATTGCAAAGCTACTTCCCCTGATTTTCTATATATATATGTATACATTCATATATTGCAAAGAATCTGCCAACGAAAATCGGCGTGTAATTCTCGGTCCCAAATCCCAAAGTTTCGTTCCACTGAGAGAGAGAAGGAGAGAGAGAGAGAGAGAGAGAGAGTGAGAGTGAGTGCAAAGAAGGGTGACGTAAATAGGGAAAGGAGGAAAGAAAAAAACAAAACAAGAATAAGGGCTGGGGGAGGGTGGAGATGCGGGTGAAGGCGTGAAGGCGAAACGAATGCTCACTACCGTGACCTTTTGTCATCCAAAGTTGTCTCGTATCATGCTTTTAATCGGGCGTTATGGATTTACTGACACTAAAGCTCATCACCATAATTCCATAAAATTCCCTTTAAATTGATATATATATATACAACTATAAAAGTTACGCAGCTTAAAATTTTTATATATAGAGTAGAAAATAAATATTGCCACTATTTTGCCATAATATTGCCAGTATTTTGCCGCTATATTGCCATAATATTGCCAGTATTTTCCCACTATATTGCCATAATATTGCCACTATTTTGCCACTATATTGCCATAATATTGCCAGTATTTTGCCACTATATTGCCTTAATACTGCCACTACATTGCCAGTATTTTCCCACTATATTGCCATAATATTGCCACTATTTTGCCACTATATTGCCATAATATTGCCAGTATTTTCCCACTATATTGCCATAATATTGCCACTATATTGCCATAATATTGCCACTATTTTTCCACTATATTGCCAGTATTTTGCCACTATATTGCCATAATATTGCCACTATTTTGCAACTATATTGCCTTAATACTGCCACTATATTGCCATAATATTGCCAGTATTTTGCCACTATATTGCCTTAATACTGCCATTATATTGCCAGTATTTTGCCACTATATTGCCTTAATACTACCACTACTTTGCCACTATATTGCCATAATATTGCCAGTAGTTTGCCACTATATTGCCATAATATTGTCACTATTTTGCCACTATATTGCCTTAATACTGCCACTGTATTGCCAGTATTTTGCCACTATATTGCCTTAATATTGCCACTATATTGCCAGTATTTTGCCACTATATTGCCTTAATACTGCCAGTATTTTGCCACTATATTGCCATAATATTGCCAGTATTTTGCCACTATTTTGCCACAATGTCATTATACCTTCTCTATTTTTCCCCCTGATTGATAATATATTGTTTCTATTTTTTCCTAGTTTTAGCATAATATTCTCCTAATTTCTAAAGATTCATAAATTAAATCCTTCAGTAAAAAAAAATCTTAAAACCCCCATCAACTTGAAATTTCGTCTTAATAAATGTTTTAGATTATTTTCAATTGAAATAATACACTCGCGCGGACGGTGTTAAATTTTTCTAATCTGAGAGCTCCAATGAATGACACTGTACTTAAACATATATACATATATATATACATATAGAATAATTGAAGAGGCAAGATTCTTTCATGATTGAGGGTCTTGCCGAGAGGCAGCTAAACGACAAACGACTTTTTAAGGAGCCCACATTATACGACTTGTGCTTATATTAACCCTTTCTCCATTGTAAATCCGCCTAATGAAGAGCGCGTCTATCAATTTCCCACATCAATAAAAAAATCAAGAATTTCATCAATGAAAATTAATGTTATAAATTATCAAAGCTGATTTAAAGAACGCCAAAAAAAATGTTCGATTGGCACAAAGTATGAGTGTGGGTTTTAATTCGCTCAATAAAAATTTTTATTTCATTGATCAGAGTAATTGATAACCACTCTCATCATAGAAATCACTGTTTTCGAGTGACCAAGGGAAAAATATTTTACAGAAAGATGAAAAAATGTTTTTTTTTATTCACTTATTAACGCAGCGAACAAAGAGAGGAAGATAAATTTAGAATTGTTCTTTATTTCGATATTTACATGACTTGACTTGATGAAGATGATGATAATGATAATGTACAAAAATAAAGACTAAAGGAAGGATAATTTGAAGGTTAAGGGCCAGAAATAAAAAAGGTTAAGAATTGCATTAAGCAATATATACAAATGTGTGGAATTTCTTAAGGGGAGACGAGAGGGAATTTTTCCGCAGAATTATAAGAATAAGGATACATATATATGATGTTGTTTTTGCGTCTGTGCTCCTTCATAGCAGTTTCCAGAGACAAAATGTCATTGACCCATGAGGCAATGCGTTATTGGTGCGGCTGCAGCAACGATTGCAGGCAACATGAGATGATGTATATATATATTTTATATGGCGACACAAAGGAGGTCGTCAAGAAGAAGGGGGGAGGAAGATGTCAAGTCGTTGAGACTTGGAGACGGCCAAACAAGCAGTAGGAAGAGTAAAGGGGGTCAATATGGTTAATCTAAAGGGACGACCCGCGGAGTGTACGCGTCGTTCGCTAATCATGAACCTTAATGGATCCAATTGTCTCGAGTGAGATCGCTTCGCACGCTCAATATACATATGTATGTGCGACAAAAAAAATAAAACAAGAGATTTTTATTTTCCCCCTTGCCATCGCAATTAGAAAAGGAATTTTATTTTTATTTACAATAAGAAAAGATAATTCCAAATAACCGGAACTAAAAGGGAAGTAATATGATAAATACAATATGTGGAAAATGTGCGAAACTGACATAAGGGAGGGTGTAAAGTCAGAGCGTAGTTTTAGTAACGACGTATCCGGATCTAACCCCCCTTCCCTCTGCCCCCTTACAAACGTGCTTGCGGACTGGATTCATCTCGCAGTTCCTCACCCTCCCTCCCCCCGTCGCTCTCAGCAACCCCTAAATCTCACCGCACCCCGAAACGTTTGGCGTATTAGTCATTCCTTGCGCAGCTGGGATCAGTCCCCAGGGGCACCCAAGGGGGTGAAATGTTAGTCTCTCCCTGCAACCAAATCAATTCCGTTCAACCACGAGGGCCATCGCCGCATATACACTGTACAAAGACCAACTGGAAAGTGAAGAAATCGAAGCGATGATGTTGATAGAAGCGGAAACGAGTGGCTGATTCTGACCAGCGGGACATCTACCACCAACCCCCCCAACCCGGGCATCGAATTTAGTTTTATTTCCTCTTTTTTTTTTTTTTAATTCGCCATCTCTCGTGAGTGGAACAAAACCATTTGTAAAATTAACAAGCGCGAGGCCTTTTCAGTAATTTAAACCTTTGTCCTTCTCACAATCAATGGGAACGAATGGAGGGAAAATCTTTTATATATTGCATTGGGCTTTTAAATTTTTGAACCATTGTTGACTTTTTTTAAAGCACTGGGTAAATTGAAAGTATTTTCTTTTTGGAATTTATTTAAAAATAGTTTTCAAAACAAAATCGTTGTTTTATATAATACATGAATATAAAAAAAAATGCTAAAAGTAAAAGCGCGGCATATTGTTGCAATATTCAGGGAAAACACTGGAAATATTATGGCAAAGTAGTGGCAGTATTAAGGCAATATAGTGGCAAAATACTGGCAATACAACGGCAAAACACTGGCAGTATTATGGCATAATAAGGGCAGTATTATGGCAATATAATGGCAATATAGCGGTAAAACACTAGAAATATTATGGTAAAATAGTGTTAATATTAAGGCAATATAGTGGCAAAACACTGGCAATATAACGGCAAAACACTGGAAATATTATGGCAAAGTAGTGACAGTATTAATTCAATATAGTGGCAAAATACTAGCAAAATTATGGCATAATAAGGGCAGTATTATGGCAATTTAGTGGCAATATAACGGTAAAACACTAGCAATGTTATGGTAAAATAGTGTTAATATTAAGGCAATATAGTAGCAGAATAGTGGCAATACAACGGCAAAACACTGGAAATATTATGGCAAAAATAGTGGCAGTATTAAGGCAATATAGTGTCAAAATACTGGCAATATTGTGGTAAAATAGTGGCAATATTAAGGCAATATAGTGGCAAAACACTGGCAATACAACGGTAAAATACTGGCAATATTATGGTAAAATAGTGGCAATATTAATGCAATATAGTGGCAAAACACTGGCAGCATTATGGCTATTTAGTGGCAATAGAACGGTAAAAGACTAGCAATATTATGGTAAAATAGTGTTAATATTAAGGCAACATAGTGGCAAAACACTGGAAATATTCTGGGAAAGTAGCGGCAGTATTAAGGCAATATAGTGGCAAAATACTGGCAATACAACGGCAAAATACTGGAAATATTTTGGCAAAGTAGTGGCAGTATTAAGGCAATATAGTGACAAAATACTGGCAATATTAAGGTAAAATAGTGGCAATATTAAGGCAATATAGTGGCAAAACACTGGCAATACAACGGCAAAACACTGGCAGTATTATGTCAAAGTAGTATCAGTATTAAGAAAATGTTTCATTTGTACGATTACCAAAAATCATTAAAATCATTTAAATCATTTACAACAATTTAGAACAAATTCAATATAAACGCTATTAAAAAGTAGGTTAATTCAATGTAACTCTATTCGTATTCGTCACATGCATTATATAGAATATAAATTTCGAGAGAGAATTGACATTTGGTACAAAATTAAGGACATTGTTGTTTAGAGACTTGGAAAAAGTGCAAGATAATTTGGAGTAGATGTTGTAAAAGGTCTCCAGTGACCAGAAGATGGATCACTTTAGGGGTTGGAGACTGCCGAAATATATATATATACATATACAGGAATCGGAACATGATCGATCGACCTCTCGATTTGGAAGCGCTGCAACACTTCGTTGACTATATAGATAAGCGGGGAGTTGAGCACAAAGATTGGCAGTCGCTTGAATTGTTTCGAGGGCGAGAGAGAGAGAGAGAGGGTGGGGGGGGACTGAGTGGGTGAAGGAGGTGGGTTAGGGTGGTAGGAAAAGAAGGAAAAAAAAAAAATCTCCGGTCCATTACGTTCAATCGATCACTATTCCCTTGACTCTCATCTCTCGTGAAATAAACTCGCACATGTTCAATGTCCAGAGCGAATATCTGCCCGACCAGATTGGACTAGGCGGAAGCAGGTGGATTTGTTCCATTCTCGCATCACAAATCGAGGTCAAGAAGAGGAGAAATTCAATTTTTGGATTATTTTTATCACAAAATTTAACTCCTGGAATTTCTAATTTTGATGAAATTATATGCATTTTCCTTTTTTTTTTTGGTAAAATTTTCTAGGAATTTATGTATTTTAAGCTTTTTTTTTCTTTTTTGGGGGGGGAAAATTAATATTTTGAATAAGTGGCAATATAGTGGCAAAACACTGGCAATACAACGGCAAAACACTGGCAGTATTATGCCAGTTTAGTGGCAATATAATGGCAAAGTAGTGGCAAAACACTGGCAATACAACGGCAAAACACTGGCAGTATTATGCCAGTTTAGTGGCAATATAACGGCAAAACACTAGCAATATTATGTCAAAGTAGTGTCAATATTAAGAAAATGTTTCATTTGTACGATTACCAGATGTAACAGTAGAAAGCTACTGTTACATTAAAAATTCCTCTCTTTTGTTTCATTGGCATGAATTCGAGTTCTTCTTTAAATTAAGCAAATCGTTCGGGACAATCAAACATAGTTGCCCGATTGAGTTTAAAGGGTTTGGGTAGATGAAGTGGCTGATAAAGGCGGGACTTAGAGTGGGGGGGAAATGTTCACAGCAACTATAAGCATCGAGTATGTACGTGCTCTCCTTTCGACCACTTGAATTGTGGGAGCCCTTTGACACGAACTTTTACAACCTATTAACGTTCCTGGATAAGTTAAAAAATCAAATTTTTTTAAACTCAAACTTGTTTCAGTGTTTTGTAATTATTTCCTACATCTTTGCCAAAAATTTACCTTTCTTTTCTTTAATCACTAAAATTTTTTTTATTTTTGTTTATAAAAAGTGAAAATTTTTGTTTCACTGTAAACTTAATAGTATCAAATTGATTCCAAAAATATCAAATTGATCCAAAAATTTGGAATCAATTTCATACTTTTGGTATCAAATTGATTCCAAAAATATCAAATTGATCCAAAAATTTGGAATCAATTTCATACTTTTGGTATCAAATTGATACTTTTCAGTTTACAGTGTTCTTTGTATTTTTTTTTGAATAAGATTATTTAAATTCAATGACAATGGAACCAGAATTGGGTAAAATTTATTAATATAAAGGATTTAATAAGTTTAAACGGGCGAAAGGACGAATGGAATGATTTAATTTCTCTCTCGAAATGAATAATATTGAAAAAATAATCTGTGGTTCACGTTTTCTTTTTTTAATTTTATTTTTCTCGGGGCGAGTTTTTGGGGATGTTTGTGTGGCTTCTTGCAATGGCACGTGGGTAATATGGTTAAACAGAGGGATCGTCGAGCTAGAGGAGAGAGAGAGAATGGATGAGATGTACGCGTGCAGGCGGTGGCTTAAATTGCATTCTGCAGTGTCGTGCATGTGCTCTGGAAAGGAAGGGTGGCGGGTCATCACAAAGGAAACTCGTCGTACTAACCAGGGCATTAGCAACAACCCCCATTTCCTACAAACAAGTTCAGCATCTCTTTGCCCTCTCTCTCTTTCTCTCTCCCTTCTGCCTTCACCTTCAACCCCGAAATAATGATCGAATATTTCTCTCTATCTTTCTCTCGCGGTACACCCGTTCGTCGTTGGAAAAGCGGGGTGCGCCTTTCCTATGTCGTTTGATATTGATTACGAGGGATGACGATGAGGAGGGATAGAAAGCCCAGTCCCTGATTTTATACCCCGATTGGCACATTGCAGCCCGATGGCCGCTTTGAAGTTGCCAGAAGATCCGCTCTCTTTTTTTATTTTTCCTTCCTTTTTTTTTTTTGTTGCCACCCCATCCCGTTTTAAACCCCCTTTTTTTAGGTTACAATCTCCGACGAAGCCGAAATGCAACGAGGTCAATGTTCCTTTTGTTATTCGGCCACCGACGCCTCCTTCCTTTTGTTTATCTTTCATCGACGCCCTATATACTTTTAGAGGCTTTTTTAGCGTCCTTTATGTGTATATGTGTATGTGTATCTATCCGAAATATAGAGGCATATTGCAGCAATATTGTTTTATTATTACGTAAACACTTGGCGAAATATTGCACTGTAATATCAGGGTTATATTGAGGCGTAATATTAACAAAAAGAGTTATTTACAATATATTGAGGAAAATTAGTGTCAATATTATGGCAATTTAATGGCGAAACAATAGAAATTATAGGGCAAAATTGTTGAAAAATGGAAATAATATTGAAGCAATATTAGGGCAAAATAGTGGCATTATGGTGACAATAATAAGGCAAAATACTGACAATATTGTGGCAAAATAGTGGCAGTATTGAGGTAAATTGTGTCAAAACAGTGGAAGTATTAAGGCAATATAGTGGCAAAATACTGGCAATATTATGGCAATATAGTGGCAAAATAGTGTCAGTATTAAGGAAATATAGTGGAAAAATACTTGCAATATAGTGGCAAAATGGTGTCAGTATTAAGGAAATATAGTGGCAATATTATGGCAATATAGTGGCAAAATACTGGCAATATAGTGGCAAAATAGTGTCAGTATTAAGGAACTATAGTGGAAAAATACTGGCAATATAGTGGCAAAATGGTGTCAGTATTAAGGAAATATAGTGGCAATATTATGGCAATATAGTGGCAAAATACTGGCAATATTATGGCAATATAGTGGCAAAATAGTGTCAGTATTAAGGAAATATAGTGGCAATATTATGGCAATATAGTGGCAAAATACTGGCAATATTATGAGAAAATAGTAGCAGTATTAAGGCAAAACAGCGGCAATATTGTGGCAAATTAGTGGCATTATTAAAGCGAAATACTGGCTAAATAATAACAGTATTGAGGCAATACTAAGGAAGAACAGTGGCAATATTATGGCAAAATAGTGGCATTATTATGGCAAAACAGCGGCAATATTATGGCAAAACAGTGGCGGTATTGAGGCAAATTTTGTCATTACTAAGGCAAAACAGTGGAGATATTCAGGCAAATTAGTGGCAATATTAAGGCGAAATACTGGCTAAATAGTAACAGTATTGAGGCAATACTAAGGCAAAACAGTGGCAATGTTATGGCAAAATAGTGGCATTATTATGGCAAAACAGCGGCAATATTATGGCAAATTAGTGGAAAATAGTAGCAGTATTAAGGCAATATAGTGGCAAAACAGTATTGAGGCATTATTGATGCAAATTTTGTCAATACTAAGGCAAAACATCGGCAGTATTATGGCAAAATAGTGGCATTATTAAGGCAATACTAAGGCGAAATGTAAGATTTTTTTAGAATTCAATAATTTATTTCACTTTCAATTTTTTTCCGATCTAAAGTAAAAAATATTATAACTTTGCTTTAAAAAAATAGGGGTATGTAAGTTGAAAAAGAGCACACAATTTTTTTCTCCCATAAATTCTTATATATATATATATAAAAGTGTAATAGGATGACTGTATTAGCGTTATTATTTTTATAAGTGTCGCTGTTATTATTGCCCCATTAAGCGCATTTAGTATATATAATATGTTAAGAAATATTTCCTTTAGAATGTCCTATATATGCATCTTAAAAAGGACGTTGAAGTATTTTTTGAAATTTGTGAAGGTTTCGTGAAAAAAAAATGAACCCTCATAAATCCATCTTTTTTATAGACTGACAGGCATTTCTTTCGTTATTTATTTTTTTTTGAAATCTTGAGATGAAATTTAAAATTGCCGTTTCTCACGAGGACATGGAGGAAATGGAAAACATGTGTGACTTGAGGCTTTAGAATTTCAAACACTTGTACACATATACTACAGACACATTTACACATATGTATACATACATATATAGAGAGAGAGATATGGGCCAAAATAGTGGACTTTCGTGGATTTAGTTATTGAGTATAGAGAAAGGTATATAACTTGTATTATATGTACTTTTTTCAACATCAAGATGAGGGAAAAGCAAACATGAAACATTAACCAAAAAGCATGTTTTATACAATTTTTTTTTTTTAATATTCTTGTGCGATATTGGGATTAAAAAGACAATTTTTTTACTGTAGAGAAATTAAAATATTTACATTTCTGATTGATTTATGTACTTGCTTTTTTTTGTTTTTGTGTTTGTAAAATTTTGCCAATGTTTTAATTTTACTGAAATGCATATAAATGATTTCGGCTGGAATAATCATTTTGATTGCAAAAGTCATATGCATAGAGGAGAGAAAAACAAAAGATCAAAAGATAAAAGCCGTACGGTGGAGCTTTTTCTCGAAACTGTAAAAGGTTCATTCGTGCGTCGTCGTAGTCGACGTTGTGGACCCCTTCTTTGTTTCTTTGTCCGCATTTTTATAAAGTATAAAGTAAAATATAAAGGTGACTTGACACCAGGCAGGCAAAGACATAGCCACAAGAATAAATATACTTGCATGTATGGCCACTCTGTATTATGAGAACTTTTACACTGCTTTGCGCATTAATGTCTCTCTCTCTCTCTCTCTCTTTTTCTCTGTTTCATTGTTTTTTACTCCCTCTATACATATATATGATTTAATTAATTTTGTAGTTACAATATTAAGACAAAATACTGGAAATAGTAAGGCAATATAATGGCAAAATATTGGCAAAATACTGGCAATATAGTGCCAAAATGCTATCGATATTAAGGCAAGATATTGGCAATGTAGTGGAAAAATACTGGCAGTATAGTGGCAAAATTCTATCGGTATTAAGGCAAAATATTGACAATATAGTGGCAAAATACTGGCAGTATAGTGGCAAAATGCTATCGATATTAAGGCGAAATATTGGCAAAATAGTGTCAGTATTAAGGCAATATAGTGGCAAAATACTGGCAATATTATGGCAATATAGTGGCAGTATTAAGGCAATATAGTGGCAAAATACTGGCAATATTATGGCAATATAGTGGCAGTATTAAGGAAATATAGTGGCAAAATACTGGCAATATAGTGGCAGTATTAAGGAAATATAGTGGCAAAATAATGTCAATATTATGGCAATATAGTGGCAAAATAGTGGCAGTATTAAGGCAATATAGTGGCAAAATAATGTCAATATTATGGCAATATAGTGGCAAAATAGTGGCAGTATTAAGGCAATATAGTGGCAAAATACTGCCAATATTATGGCAATATAGTGGCAAAATAGTGGCAGTATTAAGGCAATATAGTGGCAAAATACTGGCAATATTAAGGCAATATAGTGGCAAAATAGTGTCAGTATTGAGGCAATATAGTGGCAAAATACTGGCAATATTAAGGCAATTTAGGTGCAAAATGCTATCGATATTAAGTCAAAATGCTGGCAATATTAAGGCAAAATATTGGGCAATATTAATGTATTAAGGCAATATAGTGGCAGAATTAAGGCAAAATAGTGTAAATATAATTTACTTTCACATATATATATATTTATGTCTACATATAACATACAAGAGAGACACGTGTATATGTGGTGTACAGTAGTATGAACGTTGAGAGGGATTTACATTAATGCATTGCCAGTATTTCTGCTTCGTTGTGCTTGCTTCGTTCGACAATGACGCGTCCCGCGTTCATTGTGGTCCCTCGTGGATTGAGAGAATACAGACAGAGAGAGAGAGAGAGAAGGAGAGTGACGGAGAAAAAAATAGTAAACGAAAGAGAGGCCAAGGGATCAGTCACTCGCTGCTGATTACACGGACCATTATGCAAGTACAACAGCACGCGGCATAAGGGATAAAATATAAAAAAAAATATACCGGACTACACTACCATGTTCCGATTTGCGAGAGTGACGTCTCCATGATTTTTTTCCATGCACTTCAAAGAAAGCTCTATTTTAAAAAATTATAACAAATGGCAAACAATTTTATTCTTCTTGAATTATTACAAATTGCGTAATTTAATTTATTTCTATTTCGATGTATTGCTTCCTCCTATGGAAAACTTTGTTCTTTTCAAATGTAATTTGAAGGGAGGATATTTTTATCTGTTTGTAATTTTTATTCCATTTAATTTAATTTTTCTTTACTTGGTACTAATATATTTTGCTCTAATTTAATTTTTTTCTATTTTACAGAATATCAACGTTGACTGTCGACATGAAAACTTTTCCAGCCCATTGAACTCAACCATCAATCTTAAGGTAAGTGGTTCAGTTTAATATTTTTTTTCAGTAAGGGTCGCTCTCTCAGAAATTTACAATAAACTCGTTCGCGACTTTGTAACCAAAAATAATTAAAGTTAAAAAAAATAATAACTCATAGTTCTTCAATCAGATCAGAAAAGTAAAAAACGAGAATTTCAAAGTGCACTTTTCTGGAGAATGACCATTGTGCATGAAGTATTTTCTATTTTTCGTATGAGAATGAATCTTTTTTTTATAAAAAATATATTTATTATAAAAAATATATTTATTGTTTTTTGTAGCTGTAATTTGTAGTGCCCACTAACCTCTAAAGTCTGCAATAGGAGCCCTTAGGCCATATGGGACCCCTTGCAATATTCAAGGTATTACAGCCTGGAAATATTCGCAAGGTTTTTGCAGCACCTTCGCACTAACAATATATTTAACGCTTCTAATCATTTTACCCTTAAACTTTGTTAAGCAGTTCAGAAAAGACAAATTAGTATTTTAAGAAGAAAATTCGCCGACATCGTCAAAAAAAAACATTAGGTCGCATCGATTCATTAAATAGCCGATAAAATGTTTAATATTTGACGCACCAATATTCTTTTCTTTTGCTTTTTTTTTTAAAGACGGTAAATTAGAAAATGTTTTGAAACAGAGGTATTTATTTTCGAAAATCCCGTCTCTTAAATTGCAAATGAACAATTGATTGTAGCAGGAAACGTTTTGTTTTCCGGTTTTCTTACACGCGTCTTTTCATCCTCGACATAGTTACGTAATAATGAAAATAACGACAAAGATGACGATTGAAATCCTAAGCGTGGGAATAGATTTGAAACGTATACTTTTCGCTAAACTTAAAATCATTTACAATTTTTTACTAAATTGATAAAACATTAAAGGAATATTTAGAATAGAGATTTAGAGATTGGGGTAAAAAAGTACATATTTGAACACAAATTGGAAAATAAATTATTTAGTTTCATTGGAAAAAAATTATTTAATTTAATTGGAAAAAAATGTTACTTACAATTTTATTTAAATTCAGTTTCATTATATATCAATTTTTTATCATGTATTTTCGTTATCCAGTTCTATATGACATAACTATAATGCAAGATATATTTCGAAAATTCCCTCAGCATTTAGCAATTAATGAGGTTAAAATTGATTGGTTATCGATGATGGATTGGCCAGGGTTTCGAATGTCGAAAAATACAGCTTCGTTTTGAGATTTTCTTTATCATATATATATATTATTAAACTTGTCTTTCGGAACATCGCGATAAAATATAAACGATAATTCCATATTTAGCTGAATTCATATTATATACTTCAGGAGGGAACTATTTTACTCAACACTTTTTTATGAATATATTGAAAATTATTACCATCCATCAACTATATAAATACGTGAAATTATTTGCGAATACTCATCTAATCTTATCGTGATACGGAAATTACTATATATTTTTTTACGTATTAAATTAACCCGATAAATATTACTACAAGAGTAGAACAAATATCCATTTTTTTAAATCGTAAAATTAAATAAAAAGATTAATATAAAAAATTAGTTATTGAAAATTAATGACACATCGAAACATTGAAATATTCGAAATCAATTTATTACAAACTCTTGCATCTTTAAAGAGTGATTAATTAACGAAAGCAATGTGTGAAATGGATTAATAATCCGTTTGCATTAAAACATCGAGTGTTAATTTTTTCTTTTCGATCACAAATTGTCATTAAATTTTTTTATATTATTATTTTATCGGTTTGCGTTTTTCTTTCTCTCTCTCTCTCTCCGAAGGATCTTGGAGCGGAAGCCTTATATACCTGTTTTACTAGTCATACCTGTTCTGCCTGCAGGATTGCTCGTAGGACATTTCCACGTATGGCTTCCGATTCTCTATATACCCTTCGAGAGAAACTTTCCTGTTAGAAAGAAAAAGAAGACGTGAAAGGGGTGAGGGGGGGGGGGGGGGGGGGGGGGATTTCGATCATGTCGTTATCTGATGCACGTGTTTGCCTCGCGTTTCGCGAATCACGAAACATTTTTAACCAAAGATAGCGTCGATCTTCTATTTTATCGAGATCTCATCTTTAAACTTCACTTTCATATTCAATTCTTCTGTTTATTTCACTTTTGCTACTTTGACGAGACATTTAAATGGATTTACATTCGGAAAAAAAATTATTCATGTAAATTATCAAATTAAATTAAATTATCGAATTATCTAAATTTTTTAAAAACAATTTTATAAATTAGTATAACAATATTTTTAAGTTTTTTTTTTTTTTTTTGGGGGGGGGGGGTAAATTTGAATAATTTTGAAGGGTATTTTTTTAACCATCATCAGTATAAATTCCCTCTCGTATATTTAATATTTTCCTGCATCCTGCGGTGCGAGGTAGAGTAAATTATTAAATAATTAATCCTTTTTTGCTCCCTACTGGAAGTTGTTATTAAATAGTTTTTTTTCTTTCTTATCGTTACATTACTCGAAGCGAACAAGTTTGTCTTTGTCTCGCAGAGCAATTAGCGAATAAGAGGCGAGCATTGAGTGTATATAGTTATATATAAAGTGGGATTCTTAGATAAGTTCAAAGGAATACGAGGACGAAGAAGCTTCGCATAACGGCTTCCTGCAACCAGGTGCCGCTTCCTCGTTCCCGAGAATCACCGGTACCAATGATGTTCACCCGTAGGCTTTGATACCCTGATCCCTTGGTGCCATAGAGGAGGAACCGTTGTTACACGAAAAAAAGAGGTACCGTTGTCCCCGGCCGTCTTCCAACATCCTCCAATCAAAGTAAACCTCGACATTATATACACGTTCCAGCCTCCGATGAAAGGTTATAAAAAGAGATAGTTTTACATTTTATTTCCTATATATATATCAAAATCGATTTAACCCGATTTTTTTCTCGTAACACCAAAAAATGAAAAAAATTAATTACTAGGAATTTTCTCGTCATGGAAAAATTATTTCCTTTTCGAATGTTTCTCCTTTAGCTCATATTATTATTATCCATCAGGCAGAAGATAGAAATTTCATCACGATTATCGTTATTTATGATAATTACACGCGAATTGAGGAAATTTTCATTTTTCGGTAAATATGTTAGTTGAGATGGCAATTTGTGCGCTTAAATTATGACGAAAATTGAAAATGCAGTGGGTACTAAATTAAAGGCATGTATTAAATTTTTTTTTTATTTATTTATTTAATTTTTTCTTTTTTTTCTGTTTTTTGGTACCGTTATCCCTCGTCGGCATCGGTTCACCGGGTCAATTCTATACGTCCTGTAAAAAAAAAGTAGCCACTCACCTCCCACCACTGAATTCATCCTCGCGAACACGTTCTAAGTTCTCGTGACCTATCGTTCACACGCGCAAACTCCAGGAAGGGAAGTCCCTCTTACTTAGTAAATCACTGAATCAAAATAAGGCATTGACGAAAAATATTGTAAATTCATGTTTTGCATGAGAACCGTTTAGCGAGAAAATCTTTATATTTTTGAAAAACATATATGAGAAATTAATTTACGGATATCAATAATTATAGGGAATTTATGATAAATTGAACGAAATTAAATGGTAGTGGTAAATATGGAAAATTGGGGAAATTTTTTTCGATGGTGGCATATGAAAATTTATGATAGTTGTTGCTATGGTAATGGTTGCTAAGGGAACCACTACTATAACAACCGAAGCTATGGTAATCGTTGCTAGAAGAACCGTTGCTATGGTAATCGTTGCTAGGGGAACCGTTACTATAGCAACCGCTGCTAGAGGAAACGCTACTATAGCAACCGTTGCTATGGTAATCTTTGCTAGGGGAACCGTTAATACAGCAACCGTTGCTATGGTAATCGTTGCTAGGGGAACCGTTACTATAGCAACCATTGCTATGGTAATCGTTGCTAGGGGAACCGTTACTATAGCAATCGTTGCTAGGGGAAACGTTACTATAACAACCGCTACTATAGTAACCATTGCTATGGTAATCGTTTCTAGGGAAACCGTTACTATAGCAACCGTTGCTATGGTAATCGTTGCTAGGAGAACCGTTGCTATAGCAACTGTTGCTAGGAGAACCGTTACGATAGCAACCGTTGCTAGGGGAACCGTTACCATGGTAATCGTTGCTAGGGGAACCGTTACGATAGCAACCGTTGCTATGGTAATCGTTGCTAGGGGAACCATTACTATAGCAACTGTTGCCATAGTAATCGTTGCTAAGGGAACCGTTGTCATAGTAACCGTGGCTACGTGAGATTTTGGAAACGGGACATGAGAATCGAATATAAAAATACAAAACAACGATAGTGGTGAATAATCACAACAGATGTTGAATTTAACTTGAAAAATTCGACTTAATTTTAATTAATACAGTACATAATCAATTCGAGTCATTACAATCGCACGAATATTGTTTCCTCTTTCACGGCATTACGTGTTTATATTTTATAAGCATATTCAGAAACAACATAATATCTCGGCTGACAATCATTTCCTGCTTGGAAAATGATTATCCTGTATAAATCCTGTATGAAAGTGTTCATTTATTGATTGATAATGCTCGCGAGAGAGAAAGAGAGAGAGAGAGAGAGAGAGAGAGAGTTGAGTGAGGGGATTTTGGTATAGGTTAGCTTCTGGCATTTCCTGATTGGAGGTGAACCCCTCCCTCCGAACAAGCCTATATATGAAGACCTCCACGGAATAACGATCTATGGCACAATTAAAAATTCTTACAATTTTGAACTTTGATTTGCCATAGTTAGTTATTCCAGCAAAGTATATAATAAAAAATCAATAAATTGTATACTCTATATATTTAATTTTACTATTTTATTCGTTTGGGCATATTTTTTAATAATACATGCTCATATTTTCATTATAATTACATTAATGTTAAAATGTGCCACAGATCGTTATTCCGTGGAGGTCTTCATATGAATTTGTGTTCGACTGGGAGTTTGCGGTACATCCCATATAGCGTCTTGTCCATAGTTGGGATCTCTCGGTCATCTGTTGGTGGTTCGTGGCCTCGCCTCTTGCAGGCCACGAAGGCCACGTATTTAATAGCGTTACTCCTATGCCCGTTGTGTCTAGGTATAGAACTTTACGGGACTCCCGACATACCGCTGTATCTCTTCCTTATCAGGCTGAACGAGAATAAAAAAAAGACTATTTTCTCATTAGTATCTTTCCTCCATTAACTGTTTCAAAACATTTTTTCTCTCTCCCCTTTAAATACCTAACATTAGAATCAAGTATAGTGCAATTTTGTTTTAATTTTTTATTACGAAAAATTTGGATTTGTCTTTCCAAGAGAAGTAGTTTTGGGACATTTTTTTTTTCTGGGACGCTATTATTGAATTCGTTCTACGGATGGAAACCTGTTCCATCAGAGCGAGAATCCACCTTCCCCTTGGAAGGGAAAGGTGGAGTGACCCTACCGGAAGTGGCTGAGACGAGAGAGACTCGATCTCTTGGAACGCTACAATGAGCCTACCGTCTCAGGATATTTTTTTTTCTTTTTTTTTTTTTTCTTTTTTTTCAAGGGATTGGTAGCGGGGTACCATCACATCGCGAGAACATCACGCGTGATCGAGTTACCTCTCGACGAACCTGCGATGCAATACACACACACAGGTGAGGTTAGCTGCCCTGGGGGACAAAGAACCGCAAGAAATACCGATGCACATTGCGTTAAGTCGATGTCGTGACTCTTTATTTCTTATATTGACTCCGAATAATGTGATGGTCATTTTATTTCACCTTCCTTTTAACTCAAAATCCCAAAGTCATTTTTATAATATGATAGACATGTGAAACGTTATTTTATCAAAAGTAGATTAATAGTATTAATACCTTCATAAATAGTAGATGAAGAGAAAATTAATTATTCCGTTTTAGAAAAAAATTAATTTTAGATAATTAATTTTATTTAACTATATAATCGTTTTTATAAGAAATGAACAGGAAATAACAAATATTGCCTTTCTTGTATAATAGAAAAGTCAAGCAGACTTTTAAAATAAAAATTTTCTGACACGCGAATCCACGAAAGTTGAAACGTTATGATACCTCTCCTCGCACACCCGCCTTGTGGTTTCGGTTTTACATTACGATTACTATCATTACGTTGCAAGTTTCGTATCCTCGAATTTGCATTTGTAATGAATACCTCGATTGACTTAAAAAAAAAAAAAAAAAAAAAAAAAAAAA
>JUFY01029179.1:0-13871 GCA_001855655.1 Leptopilina clavipes | reverse complement strand
TTTTAATTAAATTATAAGTAGTTTAAGTCAGAATTAAGTCAGACAAAATGTTTTAAATTATCTAAGTAATGAAATAAATTTTTAGTCAGACAGGACATAAATTAATTATTATTTAATGCATTCGATAATTATTAGTGAAGAATAAATTTCGAATTTTAAATTCCATCCTGTAGAAAAAGTTCTAAATAAACAAATGGGTTTAAAATTAGTAACAAAATATAAAAAATAATAAATACTAGTAATAATAATAATAATAAAAATAATAATAATAATAATAATAATAATAATAATAATAATAATAATAATAATAATAATAATAGTAATCAAATACTTATTCATGCTCAAATTCATGTAAACACTGTAAACTTAAAAGTATCAAATTGATTCCAAATTTTAGGATCAATTTGATTCTTTTGGTATCAATTTGATACTTTTAAGTTTATAGTGAATAAAAAAATACTTTTAAAGCTCTTTATATAGTTTTGTTTCTTTATATTTTATTTCTTATTTTATTTGTTTTGTTCTTAAAATAAGAGTACTTTCTGATCAGAAAATAGTTTTAATAATTAAAAAATAAACTAGATATATAGCTGTGTATATTTCTTATTTTTTAATTATTAGGAAAAAAAATTTTTTTTTTAATGAAAAGAAAAGAAATTTAATAAGAAGAAAAAGGAGAAAAGAATGTTTCTTCGTTACGTGTCAATAAATAATTGAAATACAAAAAAATGATCTCGACACATTGGAAAAATTTTAATTTTTTTACTGAGACGGGTAATTTTTATCACACCTCTATTTACAGAGAGTGTGTTAAAGAACATTTTATATTTGCGCTCAATTTGCTATATTGAAATTATATTACGATCGTTAAAACGGCCAGAGATAATAAAAGTTTTCTATACACGTGCGAATCTATAGAAAGGAAGAGAGAGTGGTTACTTCTCGTCTAAAGAACCGCCCCTAACTTTCTCTTTCTGTATATCAAAGGAAAATTTTATTTTTATTAAATTAATTAAATATATATAATTATCGGCAATTAACTAATTGACTTTTTTTATCGTTTTTATTGATAAAATGGTATTAATTCTATTTTTGTTCAGATTTTTACAATTTTATTTTTATTTAATAATAATAAATACAGTCTAGAATTTAATAAGGATTTTTATTTTAAGAAAACTTATTATTTTAGAAAATAAAAAAACTTATTGATTCCATAAAGTGAAAGTAATAATAAATAATAATTATAAATAAACTAAAAGTAAATTAATTAACGTTACAATGTCCATTATACATAGATTCATAATGAATATTGCAAATTTAATTAATTAGGATATCCATTTTAGATTAGTTTATCAAATCAATGAGTGTTTTCCTTATGAATGAAATTCGTGTTAAAATGTAAATTATTAATTTTCATTGTTCCTTTTTTATTTTCATTTACATAATTTTATTTACCAACCAAATTATGAAAACATAATTTATTAATTTTTTTACACCTAAATGTTGCCAGTTTTCTAAATAAAAAATACACAAAAAAAGTCAATAATAATTATTTTCTAGTTTGTGTCCCAAAAATTTATTTTTCCCATTATTTCTATTTTCATTAAAAAATTATTTATCTGTTTGAAGTTTAAACAATTAAATTGTTCAAAATCAAGTTTTTTTCAATAGCTGGCGATTGTTTAACACTAAAAAAAATTATTTGATTCAAATAATGAATTACTTGACTATTATCAAATAAATATTTATTTAAATAATTTTTACTTGATTCAAATAAATTCTATCTGAGTCAATTAAATGGTACTGGATTCAAATACAGAAATTATTGATTCAATTTTTTTTATTTAATTTTATTTATTTTATTTGAATAAAAATTATTTGGTTCAAGTAATTATTTGACAATGGACAAGTAATCGGGTATTTGAATCAAATACATTTTTTTTTTTCAAGTAACGAAAGAAAGAAAATTTCTTTACTGTCTCGCTTTTTTTTAAACAATTTAAATTGTTTTTAAAAACAACTATGGATTAAATTCACTCACAGATTTAGTCTTTTTGCTGTCTCAATTTTTATGAATCTTTTTTCCCACTGTGAATCAAAGTAAAACAAAGGTAGTTCGTCTTTAGGAAAAAAAACTTGAAGATTTAACTACAAAGATTCATTAATAATTCAAAAGATAAATCTTCTTATTTAACTACAAAGATTCATTAATAATTCAAAAGATAAATCTTCTTATTTTAATTTTCCAATTTCCATACAAATCACCCCATTCTGACCCTTGGAGTATCATGTTTCAAGAAATACTTTTAAAGTCTAAATTAGCCTCCCTCGCCCCACTCTCAGTCACAGTTTACTTAATCAAGAGATTAAGCTAGAAAGAGAAAAACTTTTTCAAAAAAAAAAAATTCTTCCTAATTCCTTCTCACTTTTTTTCTCAAAAAATCATCATTTTTTTTCTATAAAATTACACAAATATTTAAATACTTTTATTTAAACATTAAAAAATATTTCATATGCATTTAATTATTCATAACAATATATATATATATAGAAAAAAGAGATAGAAAAAGGGAGAAATAATTCACCAAAAGTTGAATAATTGTACTTTTTTTCTGGTGAAAGAAATTATTCAAGAGCGGAAGCACCCAGTGACTTTTAAAATTAGTTCTCGTTCATTAAAATATAAGAACAACGAAAAGAAAACTGAATTTATAAAAGAATTCTTTATCACCAGTAAGGGACGTCAAAATTTTACAGTAAAAAGAAATGAAACAATTTTTCCCCACAATATTTCATTTCCAATTAATTTTTTTTCAATTAGTACTTCTATTTTTTAGTTTTTTCTATTTCTTGGCTATGCGATTAATTGAAAATTCTACTGAAGAAAATTGACAAAACATTTAATATAATTGAATCGTGAATTTCGAAAAGGGCTCAACTCTAAAAATCATAAGTGTCATTTTCGCATAACAAATGACAGTTAAAATGACTCTTATGATTTTTAGGGTTGAGCCCTTTTTGAAATTCACGATTCAATTGATTTTTTTTTCATTTTTGAATTAATTATTTGATATTTTGGTTTTTTTTTCGTTGATTATTATTGAAAGGAATGGAACAAAAAAATTCAAATCTTTGATCGTTAGAAACTTATGGGAAATCGGTAAACGAATTTCATGCAAATTGCTTTAACATCTAATAAATTTAATTTCGACGTTTTACCCATTCATTTCGCTTCATAGTGACGCCTCTATTTATGAAAGCCATTTTACCCGAATAGGCTTTTATGTTGCTCATACAAGATCGATCAGTGTGTGGAGAGTCACCTTTTATGACTGTTATAACTTTTCAATTTAAAGGGCAGCTACCAAAGTCTCAGAAAAGCTCTCCAGGTCGTAAAGATAAACCCCCAATTTATCGTAATGTCAAATAATTTCTGTATATTTCACATTATTAGTATCTTCAAAAACATAATTCTTCTCATTACAATTTTCTGATCGCAATATTAAATTCCATTAGAAAATTTATTAACTACCCTCGATACTACACGCCATTACTTCAATTTTTCGATTTTTTAAATCATTTTCAAATTAAGTCAATTTTTGTTTCAAGTAAATGACTTTTTCTGACTGTATTATATAATTAATATATTATGTGATAAAATATTAGAAAAAATTGTCTCTTATTTAAAATTTTTCCAATAAAAATAACAATAGCAATGAAGAAAGAAATGAATTCATGGATTTAAATAATACGGGAATATTAAACTTCATATAAGGTAAGTTTTTCGCGCGACAACTATTTTTATTGTTGAAGAAGAGTTTTGTAAATCGAAAACGAAAACTGCAAAAGAACTTTAGGCAAAAGTTTTTAAGCAAGAAGAAGAAGAAAAAGAAAATATAAAGCTTCTGACGTCATTTAAAGATAACGAAGTATTACGTGAGGGTTTACTTTTTCAGACACATAAAACTTATCCAATTAGAAAAAAAAATTAATCGTTATTATTCAGAGAAATATTTACATTTACTACCTATTTAAGTTAGGTACACTATTTCACAGAATTGTCAGAAGCAGTTCATTTTTTTTTCCTGATTTCAAAAAACATTTCTAAATTCCGTTAATGTAGTTTCAGTAGTGTAAGGCAATTTTAGTCAGACAAACATTTCCAAATTCTTAAAATTTACTCGCAGTAGTATGAGTCAATTTTAGTCAGACAAAATATTTCCAAATTCTTAAAATTTACTTGCAGTAGTATGAGTCAATTATAGTCAGACAAAATATTTCCAAATTCTGTCAATCAATTTTCGTCAGAAACAATCCTTTCAAATTCTTGTAATTTAATCTCAGTAGTATAAGTCAGTTATAGTCAGACAAAGTACTTCTAAACTCTTGTAATTTTATCGCAGTAGTACAAATCAATTTTGATCAGACAATATCTTTTTAAATTGTTGTAATTTACTGTCAGTAGTATTCAGTAGTATAAATCAATTTTCGTCAGACACAATCCTTTCAAATTCTTGTAATTTAATCTCAGTAGTATAAGTCAGTTATAGTCAGACAAAGTACTTCTATATTCTTGTAATTTTATCGCAGTAGTATAAATCAATTTTGGTCAGACAATTATTATTTGTAACAACTATTAATTATTTCCGACATTTTATTGATTATAAACATATACGGAAACACCATTCTCTAAAATACTTCTCGCAATTGGCAACTAGAAAATCAAGATTGAAAAACTAAAACAAAACTTTTCTGCGCACCTAGCGTGTTAATGAAACATTGAATGCAATGACATAATATTAAAGCCTTGCACCAAGAGTGGGAAAATTATTTTCTACGTTCAAAGACTGAAAAAAGACTTCCTACTGATAAAAGTAATAGAATGTAATTGCCGATGTAAAATTTAAGATAAAAAAAAAAAGTTTCCTCAAAAAGTTTCCTTTGAACTATTATATTTGAAATTCATCATCATCAAAATCCGTTTTAAATAAAAATGATAAAATTCACAATTATGGCTAAGTAAACTCTTTGGGAAAATTATAGTAATTAAAATAATTTCCATAATTATATCGAAATCGAAATATGAATCAATATGAAAAAAAAATTGTTCCTTTAAAAAATTTGTGAAAGGTTAGAATTTTTTTTTTCAAAATAATTGAAAATTAATGAATTTAATAATCCACTTGCCGATCGCTGATTCTCTGGTTGGACAAATGGCAGCATCTTTGAGGGTCCAGTTGATAGAATAAGTTGTCATTTTTTCTACATCCTCCTTCCTTTTCATCAGTCTGAAATATTACAGAAGCGAAAAAACGTCAAATATTATAGAAAAAAATCGTTTTTGCTTTTTTTTATCAACTATTTACAATAATTTTCAAATCGTTTTTTCCACAAAATTATTATAATGAAAAATCTTACTGCGGACCAGTCACTATGCTCCATCTCCAGCCCGGAGTTGCTCTGGAATATTTTCCAAATTGAAAAAAAACACACACTCACTCACAATTTAAAAAATATCCAACACGATCAAAAATTAATTTTCAAAATTTTAAAAATTTTAAACACTGATAGAAAATAAATAATAAAAAAATATTAATAATATAATAAATAAATAATATTAGTAAATATTTATTTACTATATTATTAAATTCAATAAAATTTCCAATTGTGACGAATTTTCGATGATCACACTTTCACGAAAATTAAGTTCTCAACGAGAGAATTTACAGAGATGTTAACAGGACGATTTACAAATCGTAACTGACTTGAAAATTTATTTTCTATTGTCTTTGTATATCAATTTTCACAGGTTATGACCTGTTAATCGAACACAGTCCTTTGTTCTCAACCAGACATAAACAAACTGTCTCGAAAAGTAAGCAAAAGTCCCTAAGAGTCTTTGTTTTGTTTCACGTCCTAGAAAGGTCACAGTCTCGAGTTATTATTATCTCTATTATGAAAATTCGCCTTTTAAGTGTAATTTAATCTTATAATTCACAAGGAAAAATGAAAAAAAAATTTTTAATCAAATTAATATACAACTATTAATTAATTTAATAAATTTATTTCTTATAAATGAAATCAATTAATAATTAATTAATTATTAATTATATAAATAAATATTAATTTATAAGAAATAAAATTAATAAATAATTAATTGTTTTACTTTTATTAATAGAAGTAGTAATAATTAATTAACTTCTATAATCATTTACTTATATGAAAAAATTATTTTTTACTAATAAACTATTATTAGCAGTAATATTATCAATTACCTAAATAATATTACCATTATCAATTTATTTGTTTATAAAAAAGATAGAATAAAAAATAGAATAGATAGAATGATAGAAATAATTTATATTTAAAATTTAAATATAAAATTGAATGTATAATTTCCGTTATAGAATGTTAAATATAAAATTTATCACCAGTTTACTAAAATGGAAAATTATTCATATACAAGAAATTTCACATTTTGTGTACAATATGCAATTTTAATTCACATTTATACACTCAGGAAACAAGGCTAACGTATCCCGGCATAAATTAGTTAATATAATTATATCATTTTCAGCTCCATTTCCGGTATAGAAATCTCTATATCCACTTTAGTGTCTATCTGTAACCATTAATTAATTAATAAATCAAGAAATCCTTTGGACTTAACTAAAAGCCAGTGGTGGATAGAGACCTCTACCCACTACAGAAGCTGTCTACAGCCACTAATTAATTAATTAGCTGATTACTTAGACCAAGCCTGAGAAAGTAATTTTGAAAGCAAATTTCCAAAGTGAGAGAATTTCTATATACTCAAAAATTACCAATTTTTTTTTTTATTTTCCAGTTACTTTTATTTCCACGATAAAAATAAAAGGCAAATTTTGTCATTTAGCAAAAAAAAAAAAAATGAAAGAAAATTTTTTATCAGGTATTTATAATTTTCCGGTAAATTTTGAGTAACGTGTGAATAGTTTATTGTATTAGTCAATTTTTAGTATTTCCGATAGTTTTATAATTTTTTTTTTTAGTTTCTTGGTAACTTTCAAATCGATAATGCTTTTAATATTCAGTAAATGCTTTATTGAATTTTTCTTTATTTATTTTTTTTTTTATTTATTTCCGAGTGTTTTGTATATTTTCCCCTTTTCTTTCTTTTTTTTTTCATTATTTACATAAAGAGATTTCACTATTTACAGAATAAATCTGTTAATATTTACACAATGGATGAACAATTCTTGCAGTATTTGCGTATAAATAAATTATTTCTTTGACAGACTTAAAACACAACGAATAAAATAAACAATAAATTTCACACCTTAATTGATATATAATTTTTCAACTTGAAAGTAAGAGATATTTTCCAATATTTCTTTGCGATTAAAAGCATTTAGGGGAAAATTTTATGTTTAAACCAAATTCTGTTTTGTTTTATAATCATAAAAAAATTTATTTAAAACAATCCAAATTTTGGGGTTTAATCAAACAAATAAATGATAGTAATTCCAAATATTTGTTTAGTTCCATAAAAAAATTTGGTTATCGAGTAAATTCTTTTTTAGATTAAAAAATTTATTACACTGAAGCAAACATTCACTTAACATAAAATTAATTTTACATAAAAATCATTTAACATAAAGTTCATTTACCATGAAATTCACTTGACATAAAATTTCAATTGACATAAAATTCATTTAACATAAATTTCATTTGACATAAAATTCATTTAACATAAAAATCACTTGATATAAATTTCAATTAACATAAAATTCATTTGAAATAAAATTCATTTGACATAAATTTCATTTGACATAAATTTCAATTGACATAAAATACATTTGACATAAAATTCAATTAACATAAAATTCATTTGATATAAAATTCATTTGACATAAATTTCAT
The DNA here is from genome assembly GCA_001855655.1 of Leptopilina clavipes. Lineage (NCBI taxonomy): Eukaryota > Metazoa > Arthropoda > Insecta > Hymenoptera > Figitidae > Leptopilina > Leptopilina clavipes. The sequence goes on along the minus strand of JUFY01029179.1, from coordinate 5,969 downwards.
TTGACATAAATTTCAATTGACATAAAATACATTTGACATAAAATTCATTTGCCATAAATTTCATTTGACATAAAAATCACTTGACATAAATTTCATGTAACATAAAAATCACTTCACATAAAATTCATTTGACATAAAATTCATTTGACGTTAAATTCATTTGACATAAATTTCATTTGACATAAAAATCACTTGACATAAAAATCACTTGACATAAAATTCATTTGACATAACATTCATTTGACATAAAATTCATTTGACATAAAAACCACTTGTCATAAATTCCATTTAATAATTGATCCTTGCTTGTGCAAAGTAGTGTTTCAATGTTATGGAAAATGTTTCTTGTTCTGTGTTTTAACAGAAACCAATTTCTTTTGTAGTCAATGAGGCTATAATATAAAAAGAGAATCCTGTACAGCGTGTAGCTTATTCCATTTTCTTTTATGCTCCTCTTATGAATATATAGAAGAGTTGTATACGTGTGTGGAACGCGCGCGTACTCTCTTGATGTCGATACTGATAATCAGTGATGCATCGTAGCGAGAAGACAGCGATTTCTGAATAGGAATGCCTGCGCATTCAGAAGAAGATCCAATCGAATATTGTATCATTCGCACGGCTGATTAGCATAGAACTATCTCAAATTCCTGAGAGCTGAATAAAAAGGAAACTCAAAAGCATATTATCCGGTGGGCCGGGGGAAAAAAAAGAAGAAGAATTGAAATCACTGTCGAAGCTTTTCAAAAATATATCAAAAGCAAAAAAAGTAGAAAACGTTTAATTAAACCTTTTTTTCTCCCTTTTCACTTTTCAATCTAATAAACTCATTTATATTTTTACTTCACGTTCATTTAACATTCATTTATTAATTGAAATTGAAATTGAAATTGAAATTGAAATTGAAATTGAAATTGAAGGAAAATTATTTTTAAAAAGCGAAAAACATGTTTAATAGTAAATTTTTAACAATGTTTAATTATTGTTTTTGAACAATAGGAATTTTTAGCAATACTGATTTCAATCAATTGTGATTTAAATTAATTGTAGTTTCAGACAATTGCAGTTTCAACCGATTGTAGTTTCAAGTCATTACAATTTTTATCAATTGTAGTTTTAACCAATTGTTGTAGTTTCAAAACATTGAAATTTCAAAATATTTTAATCGTAATTTTAATCATTTATTGTTATTTTATGCGATTGTAGTTTCAACCGATTGTAGTTTCAATCAATTATTGTACTTACAACCATTGAAATTTCAATTAATTAGTTAATTGCTTTTAATGTTTCAATAAATATTTAAAATATGTAAAATAAATATTTTAAATGTATAAAATAAGCATTTAAAATTTATAAAATAAATATTTAAAATATAAAATAAATATTTAAAATATAAAATAAATGTTTAAAATATGAAATATAATTTCAAAATATAAAATGAATATATGAATTTTTTCTATTAATTAATTATTAATTGAATAAACATTTTAAAAGATAATTTTTCTAAAATGTAAATTTTATATTTGTTTTTTAATATTAAAAATATAAAAATTTTTCTGTATATACAATTTCTCAGAGAATTAAAAAAAAACAGTTGAGTTATTGAGGATTGATTGTTGAAGGAGTTGCAGATTCTTTTTTTTCAGTTGTATTTCGAGGAGAACAGATATCGATTATTTTTTCAAGACATCGCAATTGCTCTTGAATATGTTTAACGTATGCCCAACGAAATCTTTTTAACAGCTTTACGTTATCCATATTATTCTCATGAAAATTGTACAAGTTCTGAGTAAATGACTGACAGTAATCACCTTGAAGCGCACGGCTTACATCGAAACACATTTCTTGCCACGATGATGAATTCTTGTTCAAGTCAACCTGACATAATAAAAACGGTACATTGTACATGTTACAAAAATAAAATAATAATCTTTCTACTCACATTTTCCTTTATAAAAAAAAAATTATAAACTTAAGAAAAAAATTTTATTTCTACACTATAACTATTCCCTAAAAATTACAAAAATTGGACATTTAGAAAAAATTAATAAAAAATAATATTTTTATAATAATATTAATTAGTAATTATTATTGATATTATTATAAAAATATTATTGAGATTTATAATTAAGATCAGAAAAATATAGTAACAAAATTAATGATAAAAATAATAATCATCTTAATAATATAATGAAAATGATAAATAAAATATTGACATTTTGTTAAATTATTTTAGTATATAATTTTCTGTTTACTTCGATTTTCACTATATGAATATCTCCTCTTTAAATATTAAGAAATTGTCAATGCAATATGGGAAGTATATTCTACGATATGCGGGTTAAAAGAAAATGAGGGTATGACCTGAATGAAAATGTAAAATGGAAAAGTTAAATAAAAGATTGAGAAAAAATACAACTAGAAACTGAAGAGTGAGAAGAGAGACCAATGTGCGAGTAGAAAATCCAAGCAAAATCGAATGAATGGTAATGTGAAATGGAGTTGTTTGGAAAAGAACCATATATATATAGCATAAATATATAATAAAAAAAGTATAGAAAGTGGTATGAATTGAAGTGAGATGAAAAACATATGTGAAATATAGAACAAAGTCAAATATATAAATATATATAAAGGATAAAAGGGGAAAATACAGATCGTGCAAAATTTCAAAAACAAATTAAAAAAATTCAAAACCCAGTCATTATTTTCTATACACCGGAATTTTATAAACGATTATAAAAACGATTAAAAACAAAAAAATGATAAAAAAATAATTATATCTTATTACCTCTTATTACAGAGGGAAAATTTTGTGCACTTGAATTAAAATTATTAAAGTGTCTGAAAAATAAATATATACTGAAAAAATTCCCCTAAGATTTGTCTTCAACTTTGAATTTTCATAAATATATTTGAACAAAATTTTCAGATGTTGCCAAATAACTAATTAACTAAAGTTTGACACATAATCAATACACTTTGGTATTAGTTTTCGCTTTAGGTTTAATTAGAATATTCCTGACCTTACAATGAAATTTCAGTGCCATTTAAGAAACAATAATAAAAATAGTAACAACAATAAATATTAATTAATTGAAAATAAGATACCAATAGTTAAAACAAACATTGTAAGAGTAATTATTAATTAATTTTGTAATATAAAAATAACAATGATAAAAATGTGATAAAAAATATTATTTTTATATGTAATAATGATTAAATTTATTTTATGAGGGGAAAATGAAAAATGAACCCAAGAAGAAAACTAACAATTTCACATCTCCAGAATAAGTAAAAAAATAGAAAAAAAATTACCAAGTTTTCTCTTACCTTAAAATCTGTGATTTTTCTATACCATAAAATAAAAAAATATCTTTTCTTTTCTGTTTTAACTATATAAATAAAATAAGTCTTCACCTTTTTCTCCTCCATTTGCGTTCTCAATTGTTTGCTAAGCGCTCTATCAATAAGATCTACGATGTAACTCTTGCACATATGCAAATCTAAATCACCACCTGCGTAAATGTTCTTCCCGTCTTCAATTAATGCATTCTCTTTAGATTTGAATTCATTATCCTTTGACAAACTTATTATTTCACTATTATTATTATTATTACTGTTATTATGATTATTATGATTATTATTCTGATTAATTCTCTCCAATTTTTCCATTCGCGAATTATCAAGAAGTGAACGACGTGGAATTTTCGAATTGCCTTTGAATTCATGTTGCAATTGCGATTGCTTCAAAAAATCTACCCCAATATCGTTATCCGAATCGTTATCGTCCTTTGAAAGTGAATGGCAACTAGCGTTTGGCTCGATTTTGTGTCGTTGATGCATTCCCTGAAATAAAAAAATATATATATATATAGCGCGCATCTTTCGTCAAACTCCAATGGACCAGAAAATTAGAAACGAAAATTTTTTTTTTTTTAGGTACTTTGAAAGTACGAAAATCTTATTTCGCAATTCATGTGGGATGAAAGCCGAAAAATTGGACAAATGATTAAAGACGAGTCGGGAGTTTTTTTTTAAATAGAAAATGAAAAAATTAGAAAAAAAAATGCTAAAATTTATTTCCAAATTCTTATTTTTGAAAAAAGGATTTTTTTCTAATTCTTCCTTTTCTATTTCAAAAAAATGAAATTAAAATTAACTAAAATTAACCAATCTTTTAAAAGTGGAAAATAATTTTCCCAAAGGTTTTTTTGAAATAGAAAAGGAAAAATACTTTTTTCCGAAATAAAAAGAATTGGACAATTTTTTTTTAAATGAAAAATAATTTTTCGTTCTTTTTTCTCTTTTTTTGCGGCAAACCTTTGAAATTTCTTTAGGACGCGTAATTGCAGATTTGTCAAATTTTGTCCTTTTCTTTTGACTTTCAGGTTCTTTTCGACTCATCTTGATTTGTTTTGATTCCACGGTCAACTGATTAAGTTCCTCACAATCGTGGTTCGCCTGTTTCAGTTCCTCATCCCTCGTGATTTCACAATTTTCAATTGATTCTCGAATCTTTTCGAAGCAACTTTTCTTTTCCTTCTTCAAGTGACAATGCACCGCAAAAGTCTTTCTCGAACAATCGCTCTCCAACTCCGACTCATCTTGATTGTATTGAAGCTAAAAAATGTTTAATCAATTTATAGATAATTGAAAAAAATTATTTGAAACCAAGAGAAACTAGAAAAGAAGAAAATTAATTAACATTTAAATTTTATCTCAATTTTTCAAACTAAAGAAAAACCCCAAAAAAAATCACTACCTGTAAAAAGGAAAATATCTTTCAGCATTTTTGAATCATACAATAATTCAATCTTCAAATAAAAGGCAATGAATTTTAGTCAATCTGAAAAATAAAGAAAAGAAAAAAATACCCAATGCCAGTGAAGTTTTCTACAAAATTCAATTTTCTGGTAATATAACTTGAATGGAAAATTGAAGACGTGAGAGAATTTCGCCAAAAATATATAAATAAACAAATAAAATAAGAAATTAAATCGATATTTACGATTCAAATTTTTTTTTTCATATAATAAAAAATATATCCAAATAATAGAAAAATTCATTATAGAAAAGAAAACCAAAAAGAAAATATCCTGCTAAATTTGAAGGTTTTGCTTTACGTGACTATATTTCAAATATTACAGCAATTTAACCTGACATTTTGCAGAAATAATCTCTAAACTAGTTGCCTTCAATCTCACAAGTTCGTGTATGTCAAACTGTCACGCTATAGAGTGGATTTTTTTTTTGTTACTTTATTTCTAAAATTCTACCAGGTGCTGAAAATTTCCTGTCAATCCATTTATTAGTGTAATATTTACTTAGAAAAAAAAACCACGTTAATCACTTTCATATTAATTAAATTTTCAATCCATTAGGTAAATTTAATCGGTTCTATTTAATATTTCAAATAAAGAAAAAATGTCGGTAAAAATATTTCAAAGCCTTGAAGAAAAAAAAAAGAAAAGAAACTATTGAATATTTACGTAAATGCAATATTGTCGATTTTCTGCCTACAATATAGATATAAAAAGAGAATTTTATGATAGTTATTTTCACTTGTAGCCTATACAAAAGGGAAGCGAAGGAATTATTTAAGGACCAGATGCTGTTTTACGTGTATTAAATTATTCAAACTCGCAACTGCAGTAAATGAGAATTCATCGATTGAGTCTCGTTGAATTTTTTCAACCCGCATACTATCGAGAGAAAGGTGCATTACCCTGATTCGTTGATAAGCAGGAATTTCCGATTAGCCAGTAATTGAAACACACTCGCGCTTAAAACAAGAATTCGGAATGCTCTTCAATAATATAATAATAATGATAATAATAATAATAATAATAGTAATAATATTAAAAATAAAAATTATAATAATATTTATTATTATTATTGAATATTAATTATTATATTATATATTATTTACTATATTACATATTATACTATTTATATTATATTATATT
>JUFY01029178.1:0-10560 GCA_001855655.1 Leptopilina clavipes | reverse complement strand
CCCGGTATATATTATATTAAATAATTCATAATTACGAAAGGGCACTTTTTAATTGTAAGCCCGTTTACACACACAATAAATAAATAATAGTTTAAAATAATTAATAAATAATAATTTAAAATAATTAATAATAAATAATTTATAATAATTAAAAATAAATAATTAATAATAATTAATAATAAATAATTTATAATTTCTTATTTATACTTAAAACCGTTTTATTACACGGAGAAAAATATAAAGTAACTTTTAGTCTTTTACTATGTACATAAGAAAAAACTAAACTATCTGGAATTTCTGCGCAATTTCGTCAATTTTTACTACACTCAGGAGTAAATTTTACTATTTCCAATAAAGTAAATTTTAGTAAAATTAGTAAAATTTACTTCGGACGTAGTTAAATTTACTCCGGAAATAGCAAAAATTGGCAGAAATTCCAGACAGTTAAATTTTACTTTGTAAATAGTAAAAATTATTTCATAATAATTTTTTCAGTATGTAAGGATTAATTTTGATAATAACAATAATTTTGACAATAACAATAATAGAAATGTTAAGGAAGAATTCGACAAACAGTCAAAACAAAAATTAGTCCAACTCCATATTTTCACATTTTTAATTGAATAACAATTTTAAATTGTAAATATATTATGGTGCAAGGGTGAAGAATTTAATTTTCAACACTTTAAACAATTAAAAGTTGCATTTACATAAAAATTATAATTTTCTATCAATAAAGAACGATGAATTAGGTAACATAACCTAAAATTCAACATAATAGACAGAAAATTGTTATTTTCATTTAAATGCAACGTTCAATTGTTTAAAAACTTAAAAATTAAATTCTCTGATCTTCCATATCTAAAAAGCATTTAAATTAAAATGATTTTTGAGTAAATAGTTTGAGAATATCGAATTGGACCTAACTTTTATTTTGACTGTCCGACAGGTTCTTTCTTAAAAAAACGGACGTTTACTGGGTACAATGAACCTAATCTGCTAATACTTTTTACTTCTTATTATAGAAATTTGCCTCACAGCAAATGAAACATTGCTGCAATGTTACCATTATTTTTGCAATATTAGAATATTGAGAAAATGTTTAAAATATAGATGTAAGTTCAGATTCTGCGTATATTGAGTAAATAGCCTTTCAATGAATAAATCTGTAAAAAAAAATTATGTACCTAATGAAAAATTTGGTAAAAATTATCTTTACCTTAAAAGAATGTTCATCATCTAAATAGAAATTCCATTTAATAATAATTATATTTACAAAGTAATTAATGAAAGGGAAAATAAGCCGAAATTTCCCTTTCTTTCAAACATTACGGCAGATTATTGATTAACCAGTGCTTTTAATTAACTCGTAAAATTTTCCACCCTTTGCTTGAATAAATTCCATTATCCCAAACTTTTGAATCTTGTTTGTCTCATCATTAGTTATAATTATTCTGCTTTATATTTATTTATAGCTTGTTACATTTATGTTCGATAGTATAAATATATTCATATTATATTTATTTAAAATAAAAAAGAAAATAAAATTATGAATAAAATATAAAGTGTGCGAATAATTTAAATTAAAAAAAAGTACTTTATCATGTGATGAGAATGTAAAAAAAAATATTAAAGAATAGTTAATGAAAATATATAATTAAATAAAATAATTAATTAAATAAATAAATTTTAATATTTTAATTTTTAATGAATTAATGCTTTATTGTGAATAGTTAATGAAAATATATAATTAAATTAAATAATTAATAATTAATTAAATAAATAATTTTTAATATTTTAATTTTTAATGAATTAATGCTTTATTGTGATCTGTCTGAATGGTGAATGTCCCGCCTAATAAATGGTGTTAGTATTAATTTTTTAGTAGTGCATACACAAGTATATAGTTTTTTTTTCCCGCTTTATATTAAAGTTCTGTTTTGGTTTATTTAATAATTTAATATTATTGAAATACAACAGGGATGTAGCTTCATCAAAGTTCTGTTCTGGTTTATTTAATATTCTTGAAATATAACAACGCAGGGATGTAACTTTATCAAAGTTTTGTTCTGTTTTATTTAATATTCTTGAAATATAACAACACCGCAGGGATGTCCAAAAATTGAATGTGCGGGACTCCCATTCCTTCATTGCTGTATTGTCGGTTGTTAAAACAAATTTTTAAATTTCATCTGAATGTATTAATACTGATGGTTTACATAACAAATCTTTCAATAATTCGAAACTATTTTGTTTTGCTCTGTTCTGTCCAAACAAGGATAGTTCTTTAAAATTTATTTTACGTCCGTTCTTTTAACCCTTAACTGCCACCACAGGTCCAGTAGACCCGAGCAAATTGTCTAGCTTTTGAATAATCTTTATATTTTAATATATTAGTTTGACATAATCTTAGTAATTTTGTAAATTTTCTGATACAACTAATTCGATACAAATGAATAAATCAGCTTCAAACATTAATAATTATAAATTTTTAATTTTAACCTAAAAAGTCACATTTTATTCTGCAAAATAAATACCTTTCTTGCAAGTCCTGCTGTTGTAGTAATTTTTTCCTTAAAGTTTATTAAAAGTTTATAACCTTAAATTTTTAAGTCATAAAATATTAAAATTTAAATAACTTATTAAGAATTTTTAAGTTTTTAAGTAAAAACACGAGGCCTTTTAAACGGTTTTGAATAATTTATTGAAGATGGTTCACAACGTTCCCAGTGGGCAAAAAACCATTTTTGTTTCAAAAACGTTCCATGTCTGACAAATAAGGTTTTGGAACATTTTTAAAACATCTTCATGTTTAAAAAACGTTCCAAAATATTAATTGGCGGACATGAAACGTTTTTGAAACGAAAATGGTCTTTTGCCCTCTAGGTTTCTATTAAATTTTAAAAATCACAGTTTCAATGGTATAACACGTACTTGTAAAATTATAGGTTATGTAAATGATTACTTATGAAGTAATAATTGTCTTATTTTCTTAGTCCTTGCAAAAGTTTTCCTGGCTTTCTCGACGACTGACTCGAAGGTTGGTATTTTGATAAACTTTTCCCTGCATAAGAAGCAATTTGGTCTTTCTGGTACAGATCACAAACGTGCCTCGCACGACATCTGCACGAAGTGACTGGCACTCGTTTTTTGCAATATTACAAGCTAATGACAATCACGCCAATCACTTTAATGGTTTGGAACTTTGCGTAGTAGAATTCTTAATAAATTTTCTTCATTCCTGTGTAACAAATTTTATATACTAAACATAATTCTTCAATCTTTGTATGTCTTCTGTCGGATTTTGTTTGCAATTTTCCGATTTAGAAAGAAGAATTGACACTAAACTGATTTGTAATGAGTTTGCACGTAAAGCATTAAAAAAGTTTTTAGTAGCTATTCGTATATCAGAGTATCGTATTACTCTCTCTGAGTTCCCGTATTCTTTTTGTTGTTTTTTTTTAAATAATGAAATCTAATAATAGGTCTGGTTGGTTACAATGACATTTCACTCGTTTAACGCTCATAATAAAATCCTTTACTCCAGTCGCATCTTGTCTTAGTTAGTGTTTTGATAGTTCTAATTTTATCTTTCGCTGTGATTTTTTCAACATTTAAAATTTTTCTACTTATGTGCTTGTTTCGTAGAATTCAAAATTAATTTTCTTCCTAATAATCTCATCTTTTCTGATACGTGTATAGTAAAATAGTTACTTCGAATAATGTTGAAAATTGATCGAAAAATAGTTTTATCGTTTTAAGGAAACTGGAAGTTAGGAACACGTAAGTTACCACAAAAGACTTTTCTATTTGCTTTAAATTATTTATTTTTTAATGGGAAAGTAGATGATTTGCTATCGCAAATGCCAAGAAGTTCTGCGAGTCTGTGCCGACTCAATAAAAACCACACCCTCTTTTGAGACCTAACTCCACTTGCGGTCCTACCGTTAGGTCTTGAACTTTGCAAAGTAGAGTCCTTAACTTTCTCCTTTGTTTACATGTGATCCATTTATCTAATTGAGAGCGGAAGTGGGAGGAGTTCTACGATTTCTCCTCCCTTTTCCACGCGCACCCACCCGAGCATTTGGTTTTCCCTTCCGCGGTCAATCTCCGTTCTCTACTACCATCTCTGTCTTTAGTTGACATGAATTAAATTATGAACGATTCGACATGCTTACAGGAGTCCACACTTTGAACCGATGATAAGGAATCATGTTATCGGCATTCACTTCCATTTCCTATTGCCTCAAACATGAACATACTCCAAGTAGCCTGTAAGCTTACAAGCATCTTCGCAAGCTTACTGCAAGTTTCCTGCAAGCTTACAGATTACTTGGAACTATAATTGTTCTAATGTCCTCAGAAGAAGAGAGTTTGTGCTCCACGTCGCAGTACTGACAATAATGACAAAAGCAATCAAGACAAATCCTTTATGAAATCGCAGATAAATTCCTACTTCTATATGTAGGAATTTATCTGCGATTTCATACAGGATTTGTCTCGATTGCTTTTGTCATTATTGTCAGTATTGGGACGCGGAGCACAAATTCTCTTCTTCCTTTGTAAATTCCTATGAAATTTCCTATGTAAAAAATTTTTTGAAATAGGAAATTTATGTCAATTATGATACATAAGATTCCTTAATATGTCATAGAGTTATAAAAAATGCATTGCACAGTCGTACGAATTGAAGAAAGCTACTGCGCAGGATATTGGAATATATTAATAATTCTGCATGAAAAATCATGAGAATTCATATAGGAATTAATATCAGAATTTACTTAGAACTTATTGATAAAAGTTTCCTTGATGACACCGTGAGTAAATTCCTACTTAAATTCGTTTGAAAAGACGAAACCTAAATTAGGTGGTTCGTTTGGTGAAAGGTACCTAACGTGATAACAAATTATAGGTTATGTTTAGGAAAGTTTTTGCTTGATTTAAGGTTCATTTAGTAACCTGAAGTCAAAAACAGTTTTTATTAATTATTTAGTATAAAAAATAGTTAGTAAAAACTGTTTTTGACTTCAGGTTACTAAATGAATCTTAAAACAAGCAAAAACTTTCCTAAACATAACCTATAATTTGTTATCGCGTTAGGTACCTTTCACCAAACGAACCACCTTATTTAGATTTTCTGTGTGCTTCGAGTTTGTAAATTTTGCCTTTTTTGTTTTTTATTGTTACTAAAATTAAAATTATACTAACAGTTTGAAAATTATTATCGAGAGAAAAAGTAATTTAAAAAAAAAGACATCAAGTGGAAGTGAATATTCATGTATTAAATATTATTGTACCATTATATAAATGTCAGATTAGAATAATATATTACTTTTAATAGTTTCTGTAAAATTATTATTCTACACATTCGGTTTGTTATTATTGCAGTTGATTCTAACAATAAGAAATTTAAACACGATAAAAACGTTTCATTTGTTATTTTTCAACTCCCAATAGAAAACGACTCTTCTGAATACCTTTTTTACTGGGTACTTTTACTTTAAGAAGAAATTTCAGGTTTACACTAATATCCCATTTGGATTGATGTTTAATTCAAAACTTTCGTCAGGGATTTTTGTTTGAAAATAAAAAAAATAGAGTGCTTTATTGTATTTTACTTTCTTTGTAGCATCAACTGCAGTAATAGCAGTTTGAAACTGTGAAATAAAAATTCTTTGCAAAATATATTGATCTTAATCTGTTCTAATTTATTTATTTATTTATATACAATAATAATTAATATACATAAATATTCACTTACATTCTATGTCTTTTTTTGTTGTTATTAACTTTATTTCTTGATGAAAAATCCAAAATTGTTATTAATTTCACTTTAATCTACAATCAATAAACAAAAACACAATACTTTCATCTTAATTTCATATCAAGCATTAATAAAAATCCATTGTAAAGCACACTTTATTATAAGGAACAAAACGACAGGTTCGTTCATACGTTTTTTGCCTTGCACCGCTTAACACCATTGAGTGCCACAAGGTAGCGCGCAAAAGCAGCGTGACGAGTAAGGTTGAGTCCACAATAGACTAAACGAAGCTTTAACAATATATAATCGCCAATTTTGTCGACGATTTTTCTCTTAAAATATTGAATCGATTGAGCTGGTATTTTGTAGAGAAGTCTAAAATGTGATAAGAAAAGGCAATCATGTGCAAAAATTTCAATATTTTTAAAATTAATTATTATAAAACACTTTGAAACTGGTAAAAGTAAATATTCATTCTAGAGGCACCATAAGGCTGTGTTTACATGCTTGCGTTCTAATGGCACAGTCACAGCTCGGCTGCCTGTCTGCCTGCCTACGGAAGACGGGGTTAGGAGAGCGCATAAGTGTGAGTGAAAAAAACAATTTTTTTTCTTTCTTACTCTCATGCGCTCCCCTTGCCCCGTCCTTTTTTATCTCATGCCCTGTTCCCGTATCCGTATTCTTTCTCCTTTGGCCTTACGTTCGCGTCTCTATATAACTCTGAGCTGAATAAAACGCAAACGGAACGCAAGTGATATTTCTATTCTTTTTTTTATAACATGCTTACGTTCACGTTACTATTTTAAGGCCTAAGCAGAATTAATACGGACACGGAAACAGGGCCTGAGAAAGAAAAGAACACAGACAGTCTCTGTCATTTTCTTTCTCATGCCCTGTTCTCGTGTCCTTATTCATTCTGCGTTGGGCTTAGGGTGCATTTATACGTCTGACGGTAGAAAAAAATTTTTCCGAAAAATGTCGAAATCGCGTTTACACTCAGTTGTAAATGTGTTTCTACAATAGCTAGCAAATGCATTTGATTTGTCTGATTCTAAGGGTCAAATCACACGAAGGAGTAAAAAGTAAAATGTCAACCGGAAATTCATGAGTGCAAGTGAGATAAAGGACAGTCTATCATTTTCACTCTCATGAATTTCCGGTTGCCGTTTTACTTTTTACTCCTCCATGTGATTTCACCCTAAGTAATAACATATTCTGCACATAAATTTACTTTAAATCATTGAATTCAAAGCAAATTATCGTAAATTTATATGCAGAATATGCAATTACTTTGAAACAGACAAAACAAATGCATTTTTAAGCTATTGTAGAAACACCTTTACAGCTAAAGGTGCCGTCCCATGTAGGCGTAAAGCGTCGGCGGAAAGCGAAGTTCCCGCAACCGACTTACGTACCCGACTCAGTTGTGCTTAGGCCTTAACTGCTGCCGTACAAGAGTCCGTGCTTGTGACTGTACCATAATTTTCTAGACGTCCGTGTACCTTTATCAAATGGCCAAAGCAGAATGAATACGAATATTGGAACAAAGCACGAGATGGAAAAGGACACAGACATTCTCCGTCCTCTTCTATCTCATGCACTGTTCTCGTAACCATATTAATTCTGCTTTGGCCTAAAGACAATTTCTTTTATGGCGAAAATAAATATTAAATTTCATAAAGTATTTGTGACGCATTATGAAGAATGGGACCTAGGAATGAAATCATTTTTAGGTTATGTTTGTGTCAGTTTTACGTTAATTATACCTTTTTTTAAACTGTATAACAGTAAAATCAGTTTTTATTAAATATTTTGTATGTAATAAAGACTTAAACATTATTCGTTTATATTTGCACATTCTCATTTCAAAAATTAAAAACATAACTTAAAATATTTGCATTCACCTTTCTTCATAACGCGTCAAATTTAGTATTTCTGATATGAAAATTTTGCTTTGTCGCATTTCGTCCCTTAAGGGTGAAATCACATGGAGAAGTAAAAAGTAAAACTTCAACCGGAAATTCATGAGAGCAAGTAAGATAGAAGACAGGCTATCCTTTCCACTCTCATGAATTTTCGGTTGACGTTTTACTTTTTACTCCTCCATGTGATTTGACCCTAATTGTAGTCTTGCTTTTCTAATCTATCTCTAATATTAAAAAATAGAGTAACTCGAGTAGCTGTTCTTTTCTTTTTTAACTAAGAGTGCGGTCACAGCTCCCTTACTTGTGTATGGTCGCCATGGTAACGTAACGTGTATGAGTAAGAGAAATAAAGGAATTGTCTTTTTTACTCTTACGTGTTACCATGGCGACCGTGCACAAGCAAGCGTGCTGTGACCACTCCCTTATTTCTAACGATATCATTGTGTTTATGCCTATTTAGCCTATTCGTAATTTCAATTTATAAGGCCAATGCACATTGAAAATTGTAAAACGTAAATCGTAATATTTAGATGATAGAGAAAAGTGCATTGTCCAATAGAAACATTGTCCGTCCTTTTCTATCTCATGTAGATTTTACGATTTACGTCTTACTACTTTCAATCTGATATGACTTATAATTAAAACCGATAATATTTATTATAAATTCCTAATTTCAGAAATCTAACATAGGTCCAATTTTTTATTTTTCTATGATACAATAATCTTTTTCTATTGAATATGTTAATGTTATACAGAAGATACTAACACAATAATATAAATTGGTAATATTTTTAAAGTAACATATAACACGATTCCGTGAAATCGGCCCATAATGCCGACCTTACGACGAGACGTTAACATTCATGTGGAACGGTCAACACAAACTTCGACCATTGTAAACTAACCTTTAAATCGAAGCGCGTCACTGTAAAGAGTGTAGAACCCTGGTGCTTTGCCACTACCCATTAGTATATACCATGTACTAGTTTTGTGCCGACAGAATATACTAGAATCTTTCGTTGATATATCCTATTTATAAACTATTGTGATATTTAAACGAAACATTTCTAAGAAAGTTCTGGCGAATTTTTTTCATATCAAAAAATTGGAGCTCATCACTCAGGGAAAGGTATATATTTTACACACACAAAAAATACGTATAATTTAATAATAGAAATTTAATTATTTTTAAGATATAGAATTTAAGGTCTAATTTACAAAATTTGATAATAGAATGTTGAATATTTAACGTAGAAATAAGAATATATTAAATATTCTTATTTTGTTTGTTTGTTAAATTCTGCTTGTGTCACAAAATTGCTTAATGATAATGGTAAAGAGACGATAATTTAAAATATTAGAATGCATGCGGAACAATGCACAGGTCTTTAAGCACGTAGTAATTGCTTAACAATGTGTTAGAAAGAAATAGAGTATATTTGATTTTTTCTGATTTGTTAAGCAAAATGTGAGGCCGAGGCGTGTACCCACGTGAAGCATGAGATAAAAAAAGACAAAAGTATATCTATCCTTTTCTATCTCATTCTTCGCCTTCTTGAATGAATTATTCTGCGTTATTGGTCTTAGGGTTTATAAAATAGCAAATTAAAGCCATTTACTTTTTTCATTTATAATTGTTTCTTTTCTTATATGTTTATTGAAAAAAAATCCATTTTTATAATACCACAGCAGTTCATACCCAGTAAAAAGATTGGAATAGAATGGAAATAGTAAAACTGATTTTATTTCATTCGGAAAATTAAAATTTCTGTCTTATTTTTAATTCCATGAACAGATTTGTTTCAAAATTGAAAGAATTAGAAATTTACATATTTCTATATATGTAAATTTCTAATCCTTTTAATTACCTAAAAAAAAAAATTAATTTTACAAAGAATCGATCCCTGGTTTTTTTGCTACAACTCCATGAAGTTGACCAATCAACCACGTAAACTTAAAAGTAAATCAAAAGTAAATTTACGAAATAAAACATGAAATTAAAATTAAAAAAGGATGAATTAAATGGAATTGAAAAAAATTTAAATTTATTCCCCAGAGTAGAATTAAATTTCTCTTTTTTGCTTCTTGCATTGGAATTAAAAAAACAATGAATCAATTGTATTTTTGAAATAGAAAAAATTCAAAGTCACACAATTCAAGGAGGAATTAAAAATTTAACGGAATTCAATGGAATTAAAAATTGTGTATTGTTAATCTAAAAAAAAACTTTTTTTGGAAATAAAAGTTTACGAAATATATTCTACTAATGGAATACAAGTTGCATTTTGGAATAGAAAAGAACTAGTTTTTCAAATATATCAATTTTGAAAGTAATGAAAATTTAAGAAAATTTCTGTTAAAAATTATTTAAATATTTTAGGAGAATATGAGATAATTTTAATTCTTTTTTAATTAAAATCTATTTACTGGGTTCTGCAGTTGCGATTTTAATCGTCGTATTGTCAGTTAAAAATCCAAACAAGTAACAAAAAAAAAAAAAAAAAAAATTCAAACGAATTGAAATGAATTAAATTAACTAATTATTTAAAGTATTTTAATTTAATTAAGTTTTCTCCGACAACTTTTTACATTATTTTTATTGTTATGTGTAACAATTAAAAAAAGTGCAAAAATGATCAAGAATTAGAGAATTTTCTAAAACTAATAAAATTGTTCCAGAATATATTTGAATAAATTAAAACGGTTAGTCGCAGTTGAGGAAACTCCTCACCTGTATAATTTAGTCTAATGTTGTCGTAAATTTAAAATTTTTATTGTAGGTGTTAAATTGAGGTTATGAACATTCAATTAAATGTTAAATTTAATTTTTTTATTGTTTACTATAGAAAAAAAATTAATAACAAATCAAAT
>JUFY01029175.1:0-15498 GCA_001855655.1 Leptopilina clavipes | reverse complement strand
AAGTGGAAGTATAAGTGAAAATTAAGAAAAGTGGAATTGGAAGTAGAAGTGAAAATAAAGAAAAGTGGAATCAAAAGTGGAAGTTGAAGTAAAAGTGAAAATTAAGAAAAGTGGAAGTGGAAGTGGAAGTAGAAGTAAAAATTAAGAAAATGGAATCAAAAGTGGAAGTGAAAATTAAGAAAAGTGGAATCAAAAGTGAAAGTGGAAGTTTAAGTAGAAGTGAAAATTAAGAAAAGTGGAATCAAAAGTGGAAGTGGAAGTGAAAATTAAGAAAAGTGGAATCAAAAGTGAAAGTGGAAGTGGAAGTAGAAGTGAAAATTAAAAAAAGTGGAATCAAAAGTGGAAGTGGAAGTAGAAGTGAAAATTAAGAAAAGGGGAATCAAAAGTGGAAGTGGAAGTAGAAGTGAAAATTAAGAAAAGGGGAATCAAAAGTGAAAGTGGAAGTGAAGTGGAAGTGGAAATTAAGAAAAGTGGAATCAAAAGTGGAAGTGGAAGTGAAAATTAAGAAAAGTGGAATCAAAAGTGAAAGTGGAAGTGGAAGTAGAAGTGAAAATTAATAAAAGTGGAATCAAAAGTGCTTGGAAGTGGAAGTAGAAGTGAAAATTAATAAAAGTGGAATTAAAAGTGAAGTTTAAGTAGAAGTGAAAATTAAGAAAAGTGGAATCAAAAGTGGAAGTGGAAGTGAAAATTAAGAAAAGGGGAATCAAAAGTGAAAGTGGAAGTGGAAGTGAAGTGAAAATTAATAAAAGTGGAATCAAAAGTGAAAGTGGAAGTGGAAGTAGAAGTGAAAATTAAGAAAAGGGGAATCAAAAGTGGAAGTGGAAGTGGAAGTAGAAGTGAAAATTAAGAAAAGTAGAATCAAAAGTGAAAGTTGAAGTGGAAGTCGAAGTCAAAGTCAAAGTGAAGTGAAATTACATAATCGACCCCCTGATGGTTTATACTCTAAACAGCAATCTTTTTTTTCTGTTAATTCGAATTAGCATTAATGATTAAGCTCAGTACTGTCAACTTTGATCCTTCATTATCAATAACCCATAAATTTTAAGCAAGCATTCCAATTAACAAAGTACAAAATTCTCGAATTTAGCTCAACTATATAAATAATTGTGATTTAACATAATGTAAAAGTTTATTCACGTGCTCTTGGATTGAAATATGAAACATGTGTTACTGGTAATTATTAAATTTTGAACGTATTCTTATATAAAGGAGATGATGTTACATTGATAATAAGGACTCCATGTTGGAAGGCTAATCGTGTCACAGATGTTATCCATACAAATGGGTGGTTTGCATTCAGAACTAACTCGCAGTTATATATATATTGGTAACAAGAACGCGGTTAGCATTGAAACCGGGAAATTTTCGTTATAGAAGGAAGGTATATATAGCGCAGGGTATAGTACTTCGCGACGTTGATACCCCCGTAGTGCTTTTGGAGGGCTGCTGTAATCAGTCGGGCAGGCAAGAGGCCGGGAGGATTAATTAAGCTGTAATTACTGGACAGCCTCTCCTCTGAACTAATGGGCAACCTGATATCTGTGAAAGGCCGGATCGCCACGTGAATAGATACCTCGGCTGACCGAGACCGAGACCCAACAATTATCGCCTAGACAATTTCAATCTAGTTTCCTTACTCTCCTTTTTATTAAAACCGCCATACTTTTTTCCCCGAAAAAAAATTTCCAACCCTATTAATACTTCTATTATTTATTCTATAATAATTCTAATAATTCTAATAATTCTATAATTCTATAATTCTACAATATTTTTGCAATCATTTTTATTTCCCCACCTGGATGCAGAAGAAAAAATTATTTTCTTTACCTTTATAGTCTTTTTCTGCATGAAGAAAAGCATCTCCAATATTTTCTTCCCAGATTCTCCAGATGCTGCATCATCTGAAAAAAAACATTATTATATTAGAAACATTTTTGGTTCATCTATTTTGAATACAAGTATTTTTTGTACGCTTGTAAATGCTGCTGTACATTGTGTTTGAGACGGAGCCGTTGATAGCGTCGCGACTCATAAATCAAAACACACGCGAAGCTCTATACTATGGTATAAGGTATAAGGTCCCGGTAAAAAGGGGACTAATGGTGGTGTGGTGATGCCCTGAAAGGTAATTACTTCATCCTATGTGCAAACAATGGTGAGCGGAGCCCCTTGTCCTGCGTGAGAAACAAAACCCACAGTGAGGCTCTTTTTCCTAACCTGGCCCCGTGTAACTGATACTTCTAGGCCAAGTTTTAGTTGAGTCCCAAAATGAATCACATGAGCATCGATCATACTTTCACCTAATGATGTATACCAAACACGAAAACTTTATTCTCTAGTCAACCAACTGTTGTTCCATGCAATCCCGTGCAGAAATTGCCCCACTTGGCCCTACTTGAAATAGGGCTTTAGCAAGGCTCTAACTAGTTTTCCTAATTTCTTGCAAGGCTCTAACTAGTTTTCCTAATTTCTTGCAAGGCTCTAACTAGTTTTCCTAATTTCTTGCAAGGCTCTAACTAGTTTTCCTAATTTCTTGCAAGGCTCTAACTAGTTTTCCTAATTTCTTGCAAGGCTCTAACTAGTTTTCCTAATTTCTTGCAAGTTTCTTGTTAGAGCCCTATTTTAAATAGACAAAAGTGGGTCAATTTCTGCACGGGATACAAACATTTTCCCATCATTTTCTAAATATATAATATATGCCCGCGTTTAAGTGATTAACGCGCTTTAAAAAGTTTGATCCTTCTGCTTTTGGACTTTGCAATTGAATTAGAAGCCATCGACATGGTGGAGAGATTTTCTTGCGCCATTGGGAACACATTGAAAAGCTGCATTCATATACTAACCACCCACACGTTAATCGTCAATCCGGTTAGCGCCACTGGTTGAAGCGCCCTTCCATATTGCAGAGGATCATCCCTTAATCCATTCATTCGCATCCCTGCAACTTTCAACCGACTGTGTCGCGCAAGTGAATGAGCGAGTGGTTTCCAGGCTTGTACCCCGTGTGTTTCGAAAGCTCCTTCTTTTGCATCACTTTGCCTCTTTCAAACGCATTATGATTTATTCACGCGCTCGATCCACCTACACATTCAAATCTCATCACTTTTTTTTTTTACAAATTTACAACTTTCAACAAATAAATACAAATAAAAGTATTCCCCTTCCACCTGTCTGTAGAAATCGTCTTAGGGGCCATCCATAAACTACGTTACCAATTTAAGGGGGGGAGGGGGTCAAAAAATCTGAAAAATGGTAACGAAGGGGGGAGGGGGTCTAAAAAGTCGGAAAAATTGGGACGGCCCTTTAGTCGAATTCATTAATTCAGAAGGATGCAGTTTTAAGACAATTTTTATTTTCCGGGTTGAGAACAAATTCGCCGTTTTATTATTCAGAGATAAATTTTTTCGATATATGCTTTAATTAAGAGTTGAAGTGAAAAAATACATAAAGAGAATATCTCATTAAATCTAAAAGGTGCAAAGTTTGTCACTGGAGGAAAAAAGTCGAATCGCAGGTGAGCAAATAGGAGAGGAAATCTCCATTCTTTCTAACGAGACATATCCCTTTTCTTCCTTTTATGAAGCGCGCATGCAAGTCATCTTGCGCAAGGACCTGCGTGGACCCTTTTCGCGCAGTGTGAAATCATCCCTCGACCTTTGCTCCAGAACAGAATAGAATGGCCCGGAAAAAAACTCTTAATAAACACGTCTTACAACATGAACGTAGTGCATAACCTGCACGAGCCAAGCGCCCAGATGAAGAATCCATGCTTCCGTCCTCTCTTTTTTTTTCACTCTCTCTCGACCTTTTCCCTTTTTTCTCATTCTATCTTTCTCCCTCGCTCTTCAGCCCGGCAAACGCGGGACACAATAGATAAATGAGATTTTTTGCGAGCGATTGAGATCCGAAAGCAAGATGGGGTGTGGGGGCATCATCATTGTCTCCCCTGGGGGTGAGGGGAGGGGAGAGAAAGAGAGACTGTGTACCCGATGATAGGGTGCATCCCTCGGGGAGTTGAGGGCTCGAAGAAAGGGTTGACAGAGAAGGCTTTTAATACTTTGCGGTACAGTCGTGCCATTGTCGATAAAACGCATCGACTGGATTACCATAAATACCACATCCTCTCGAAACAAAAGAAAGTCCAGCGATTATCAGATCATGGACAATGTACACCGAGAAAATCTCTTCACGAAACTGTTTCGAACGTGTCTCTCTCGATGGACGAAAAATAATTACACAAAAATGATAATTCGACTAAAAATTGACTAAAAATTATTACCGCAAAAGATGAAGATCTTGTGTACAAAATTCTACACTTTCAAGTTTAAAATGTTTCTGGTAAATAATATTTACGCACTGGAGGTATAATGTAGCCTAAAAGGTTATTACATTAACCTTTTTCCACTTTGGAAAGTTGCCACTTGACTTTTTTTTTATGGAGAGATTTGGGAGTTAACGAGAACATTAAAAAGAAGAGGGGCTTTTAGTAAAGGACACAACAGCCAACGAATCGTCGTCCAAAACCTTGTGGCCGGTTCTCTTATATCGAATTCATTCACCGGGTCTGTGCATGGCTCGTACATCAACCTGTCATAATTAATAGCACCTTTTTGTGCCCGAGTCTCTCCCTTGGATCTTAACACTTTGTCTTATATGCGTGCTGGATGCAACGTACCAGAAGGGCTCTTTATACTATTATGCATCAGGCCGCATAAAAGTCAACGCACCAACAGCGGTATGGGAATGAAGGAATGTTGAGTCATATGGTGTCTTTTCAGCATCCCGCATTTGCTAACCAACATTAACTGATTTGGTTCAAAATGTTCAATCAATTTCTATCAATTTAATTACATGTATCAATTTGTTTAAGTTCAGGAGGGAAGATTTTGTTCAGCGCATGAGTCTTCGAATCGGAATTTATTATCATAATGAAGATAAAATATCAAGATTCAACTATGTTTGGATTTTGAGATTTTAGATCCAATGTTCAGTCAAGTAAGAATTCAGTTTTGCTTTAGGATTTAGGTGTTAAGGGAGTTTGGATTAGATAATCTCAGGACCATTTGGAAATTTACACTCTGCAGTGAATATTTTTGCAAATTGTCCTGATAGAAATTGAAAATAAGTCTTGTAAGGCGCGTGGTATCATTTACAGCGACACTGTTTAATTGGCGATCTTGAAAGTCGATGCAAAGCACGTCGTCGCGAGGGAGCCTTGGTGAAACCATACTGCTATTAATTCCAGATCCCTGTTTTCCCGCAGTTTCGCGTTTACAAATTGGTGAGATGTCGCGACGACGGTGCAAAATTTCGTCACCGGAGCGCGAGTCTGTCCGACACACCTAATTAGGAAAGCGCCGCAAAAAGCGAAGATAATTAATTGGGACACAGATTAATGATAGAACATTAAAGTTTATTTCATCCTGCTTCAAGTGCTGCTGGATATCGTTTCATGTTTTATCGTTGCAACTTCGTTTCATCTTCGCTTTATCTACTGTAATACATTTAATCATGTTTTTCTGACAATTTACACCACAATAGTGGGAATTTTTTTTCCCCCGTTAAAATCACTTATTATTACAGTGAATTTGAGATTGTGTTAGCTCCTTCATTTTGATGATTAGTTGCGTCATTGAGGAGAAAATGAGAAAAAAAAACCCAGTGTCTTGATCTTACATGCAATCTTCTATTTTATTGAAAAAATATTTTTTTCCTGTGATATTTGCACTTGTACCCTCCTTTTTTTCCATATTTGGAACCCCTCTGAGTTGATCGGGAGTCGGTCGATCATTTCTTTTGCCGTGCAACGGACAAAGGCCATTGTAGAAGTTCTATTGTGAAAGATTAACATATGCACGTACGCACAAACACGCGGAGAATCGTTCGGCCATCGAGGAAGCCGGCGTTGACCTTTAGGTGACACGCGTTGAATATTTATAGCAGGAAACGATCAGTTGTCACTTGACGACGGTTACTTTGATGCCGATATATATCTGCTTATAGATCGTGAAAATCAATTTCAACTCGAAGAAAAAATATGACAATAAAATGCGTTTGATATTTTAACGTGAAAACTAAAATCTTCCTCTTCTATATACTTACAATCTGGACTCGAAATCAGAGAGACTCCTTCATTCTGTGTATTTATACATACATATATGTATATCGAAAAAATTTTACATAATGACGACGCAATTTTCATTAATGAAATTGTTGATGACTATCAGTGAATACAGTTTAACTCAAGCACTTGTTATCTCCGAGATTTTAATAAAAATTCTCAAGAAAAGCCTCGACAAAAGTAATGCGATTTGGAAAAAGTTTCCAAAAGAGCTTTATACACTGAAAAAAAATTTATTTGATTCAAATAATACATTACTTGTCTATTATCAAATAAATATTTACTTGAACCAAATAATTTTTTTTTTTAATCGAAGAAGTTGTACTTGAATCAATAATTTCTGTATTTGAGTCAAATACCATTTAATTGACTCAAATAAAATTTATTTGATACAAGTAAATATTTATTTGATACAAGTAAATATTTATTTGATACAAGTAAATATTTATTTGATACAAGTAAATATTTATTTCATACAGGTAAATATTTATTTGATACAAGTAAATATTTATTTGATACAAGTAAATACTTATTTGATACAACTAAATATTTATTTGATAATAGTCAAGTAATTCATTATTTGAATCAAATAAATTTTTTTCCAGTGTATATAGATTATGCAATAGTCTTTCATCAAAGACTCCGAATTAACGTCATCAAGAATTTTTCGGTTCTTGCGAAAACAATCTAATGACAAAATAATGATAATTTATGATGTGCTAGAATATGACGAAAGACCATTTTTTTGCAATCAACAAAAACCTTTCCTTTTTTATCGTGTATTTTAATACTCAATCAACTGTAAAATTGTCTCTATTAGTTGTGAATGTCATTTGCAATACATTATCATTCAATTCTAAAATTTAAATTTGCGAAAGATTCATTTTAAAAAGTGAAATGTTGCTCTCTACTTGTTTGTACACTATTTTTTTCTGCTTCTATTTATATACATATATGCTTCATTCTCGAGAGTATATATTATGGTGCTTCCTTACGACTAAATTACCGTCCTGTGTTTATTGTTCTACAATAATTGGTACTTTCGAGATTTTGTTTCATTTATAGGAGAAAATTATTAACATTAGAAAATTCCATCTTCTTTTACACTGTACATCTTTCACCTATGACACATTCTTTGCAAGAGAATATACATATTGTGTCTACCATTTATATATACACTGAAAAAAAAATTTATTTGATTCAAATAATGAATTAATTGTCTATTATCAAATAAATATTTACTTGAACCAAATAATTTTTATTTCAATCAAATAAACTGTAATTGAATCAATAATTTATGTATTTGAATCAACTATCATTTAATTGACTCAAATAAAATTTATTTGATACAAGTAAATATTTATTTCATAATAGACAAGTAATTCATTATTTGAACCAAATAAATTTTTTTTCAGTGTAATCCTAATAGAAGAAAAGAATAAAGATATTATTTTTTTTAGTTGCGTAATCAATGTTCTGTTAAAACTAATAGAACAAAAGAATAAAGATATTTGGAATGAAATGCTTTGCGATAATTCGATTGGCTTTGTCATCGAGAATGTCCAGAATATTTGGGCAAATTTTAATCATATTATTAAGCCAATCAAGAAAAAGAAAATACTTATCATAATGAAAAGATATGGGGACGCGCAGCTAACTTCAGTTATATTCTTCCCCAAACAGATTACATTCCGTTATCTGCAGTACTGACCATCAGTGAAACAATATTTATTATATTTAATTTTTATTATAATATTTTTAGTTAGTTTTTTTTTTAATGTTTTGTTGTCAATTTCAAAAAAGCAGAATTTCCAGATCCAGTTGTTGTTCCTACCGTGCGGGTATAAAGTGATTAGTTATAATTGTTATCAAACTGTGTGCAAGTTTGCGAACAACGCTTTTTGGGATTCTTATTGCGACATATTTTTTTCATCCATTTATAATTATTTTTACTTCACGCTACGATGACATTGCTTTCAAATTTAAAACATCCCCTATTACAATAATTATCATTTCTTCTTCTATTAACAATGCGACTAGAAATTAAATTTTTTATCCAAGGATAACATGATGAATTGTTTACCTTTTTCTGTTGTGTGACAGTTATTAGCTCATTGTAATCGAACATAAATGTTCTTTTTCCGATTAGATTAATTTAAATTTATTTATTATTATTTGGTACGATAAATTTTCAATAGTTTAGGAACAATTTTTATTTTAAGTAATGGTTAAATTTTAGTTTTCTTCCAAAGCTGCTATTTAAAAATAAACCATGGATTATGTTAAAGGATTTTTTCATCAAGATATGAGGCTTTGATAGAATTATTTTTCATATTCGAGAAATAACTGGTTATCACTAAGACTATTTTCCTTTGACTTAAATGCATTGATAAAATATTTTGCATATTCGCATATATAGCAGATTTTCTCCCCAAAAAAACCAGTATTTAGTCATTTTGTGAGAAATTTGTTTTATATTAAAAAAAAAAAATTTGTTAACATGAAGCACATTTTTATCTTTATCCTGGCATTTTTGACAATTTTTACAAAAACTTCAACGAATGTTATAAAGTGAGAAAAAATTTCATAATTTTAAAAACAAATTTTTTTCAATTGAATAAGTAATTATTTAATTCTTTTGGCTTTTCAGTGATTCGAGTAATCCATTTTTTGAAACAAAATGTGGTGATATTTTTACAAGGGTATGCAAAGAATCGAAATATAGAAATATTGATGGCTCTTGTAATAATAAATTACATCCAACATGGGGCATGACATTTACTCGTTATGCACGTTTTGTACCTGCTAATTACAATGATGGTATGTAATTTTTTTTTTCTTAATTATTTTAAAATAATTTAACAATTTTATTTTAAGTTTTTTAGTTAAAAATTTTTTTCAGGATTTTTTTCACCAAGACGTAGCAAAAGTGGAAATAATTTACCATTGGCTAGACATCTCAGTCGTGTATTCAATCCGGATAAAAAAATACTTGATAGAAAATATAGTTCACTTGCAACACAATGGACACAAATTATAACACACGATATTCTTTTAACTGACGAACGTCCCAATACAAGTATGTTATTATTTTTCTTTATAATTAATTTACTAAACAACAAAATTTATTGTTACAGTAATTAAAAAATTTTTTTTTTAAATTACAATGATGGTAATTTTTAATTAATTAAATTAATTAAAAATTACATTAAAATTAAATTAAAATTAAAAAATGATGGTAATTTTTAATTAATTAAATTAATTAAAAATTACCATCATGGTAATTTTTATTATTAATAATATTTTATCAATTAGCGGATACAAATTGTTGCTCGGCTGATGGTAAATTAGTTCGTGATCCCGCCAAACATCCACTTTGTTATCCAGTATTAATACCAGAAGATGACATAGATTTTCGACACAGTGGAATAGAGTGTTTTAATTCATTTCTTCGTAAAAACACCGACTTCGATCGTGGATGTGCTCCACGTAATGGTTTTTCAAATCAGGTACATTAATTTTTATTTTTGATTTGAAATAAAAATTAATTAATAAATTATTAAGTAACTACTTAGTAGAAAACGTTAGAGAAAACAGAAATTAGGTGGTTTGTTAGAAAATCTGAAAAGACAAATATTATTAAAAAGCATTAAAATAATTCAAAAGAAAAAATTAATTGTTTCTACAATATTAAAAAATCTCATCAAAATTTTTTTCCTTCGCAGTTGGTAATCACCACTCATTTCTTCGATCTTTCAACAGTTTATGGATCTACCGATCAGGAGGCTTATAGTTTACGGGAATTTAAAGGCGGTAGATTATTGAGTGAAATTCGAAAGAATAAAAAATGGCCACCAAAAGCGAATACTTGTAAAAAAGAGGCGGATGTTTGTTACAGAACTGGTAAATATTTTTGTTTCCAAATTAAAAAATTGTAAGTTAAACATTTTTAAGTTAAAAATATTTTATTTGCTTCAAAAGAAAATTTTCCAGTTGCTTTTTCAGTGAAAAAAAAATGTTCCAAATATTCAGAAGAAAATGAAAAATATTTTTAATTTCAGGTGACAAGAGAGCAAATATTGGCGTTCAATTGGCATTTTTCTCAGTTATTTTATTTAGGGAGCATAATCGTATTGCTGATGAGTTATCGCGTTTAAATCGTCACTGGAATGACGATAAAATTTATCAAGAAGCGAGAAGAATTTTTATCGCTATAACTCAACATATTTCTTATTATGAATGGATACCAATATTTTTGGGTAAAGTATACAAAAGAAATTACATTTAATGTTATTTAAAAAAAATTTTTCGGAGATGTGTAATTTAACGTTTTTCTTATGTGTCCTTCTTCGACGTTCAAGTTGAGAACTGTGCGCGCGCCGCAAAAAGAGGAGGAGCATGTAAGCGATTGGCTATCACGTTTCCCCACTCCCGGTATTGCTGATGGTTCTCAACTTAATCAAGAAAACTATTTTCATTTTAACTTTAATCGAAAATAATAATTTTTTAATTATTTTAAACTGTTGTTATTATGTTTATATGAGATATAATATTATTTTTGAAAATAATAAAGATAAAAATTATTTTAGGTGAGAAAAATTCTTACTTTTATCGGCTAATCTATAACACAACGGGATATGTGAATGATTATGATGAATCAGTAGATGTAAGTAGTTCGAATGAAGGAGCCTCTGCAGTGTTTCGTGCATTTCATACACAACTTTCTGGAGAGTCAAGGTAAAATTAAAAAAAAACTGCGATAGTAATTAAAATATTAATAATCGACTATTTGGATTAAAATTATGGAAGTGAATTTTATTTTTTCAGCTTAATGAATGAAAATCGCGATCCACCACGTGAATCAGCAAATGTTAATGATCTATTCAATAATCCGAGTATTGTTGAGAAAAATGATAACTTTAATTCACTACTGAGAGGATTAGCCACACAACGTCAGGAAGCATATGATCAATATTATAATGAGGAGGTTAGTTTAAAACCTAGTTTTCTACCGAGCATCATCCATTCAGTACTTCGCGCTCACTAGTAAGGGTAACACAAAATGTAAAATTAAAAGCGGGTTTGTTAGAAAATCTGAAAAGACAAATAAGTGGAAACAACTTTTCGGAGTATTTAAATAATATTACAAAATTAATTCGACAATTTCAAAATAAAAATTACATCACTAAAGAAAACAGAATGTAGGTGGTTTGTTAGAAAATCTGAAAAGACAAATAATATTGACAAATACCTAAATAATTAAAAAAAAATTAATTGTTTCTACAGTATTAAATTAAAGATTTATTATAAAATAAATTTGTTTCTAGATAACAGTTTATGTGAATCTTGGACCGGGAATAGTGAGATCGGATGCTCGTGCTCTTGATATTCATCGTGGTCGAGATCACGGACTCGGAACTTACAATCAATATCGAGAATTTTGTAATCTCTCAAAAGCAAAATATTGGAATGATTTCTTAGATTTCATTTCCCCTGAGGTATATTTCAATAAATTTTTTTTTCAATTAAAACAAATTTGATAAAGTAATTATTTTTTTGTTTAGAACATCGAGGATTTAAAAAGAACTTACGAATCGCCAGATGATGTTGATTTGACAGTTGGTGCAAGTTTAGAGGAAGCAATATCGGGATCTCTAATAGGACCCACATTTCATTGTTTATTAACGGTGGAACTGTACCGAAAAAGAGTGGGAGATAGATTTTTCTATGAAAACGGAGAAAGTGGTTATCCATTCACATTAGGTTTGTATTTCCCCAATCTATTTGGATTTTGCAAATTAACTTAAGTTTCAAAATAATTATTAACATTAAAAATTCAGAAAAGTAAAACTCTAATTATCAAATGAAAAAAATATCTACTAAACTTGATCTAGTAAATTAAATAAATAATTATTAAATATAAATAAATATGCTATAATTAGTACAACTTATAATGAATAATTAAAAAGATTAATATTTTTTAGATCAATTAAATGAAATCCGGAAAGCAACGGTTTCCCGATTGCTTTGCGATAATAGTGAAATAAAGTCAATTCAACGGCGTGGAATGGAAATAATTTCAAAAATGTGAGAAAATTTCTAAAGGACTTTCTTTTTTTCTAAATTTAATTATTTATTTTATCTATTAAATGTTTTCTGAAATCTTATTGCATGAAAACTAAAAAGAAAAAATTTTCCTCTTCTTACAGAAATCCACTAGTGAGTTGTGAATCTATTCCGAGAATCGATTTATCTCTCTGGGAGGAATAATTTATTTTTTTTTTGTAAAAGTAAATACATTTTTATTGGCCTGGAGATTATTTATTATTTTTTGATAATTATAATTATTTTAATTGTCTACTGTTAATTGATTACAAATTTACAATTTGTTAAAAAAATGTAATTATTAACTTAAGTGTTGTTATTGTTAATTGTTCTTAATCTATTAAAAATTGTATGATTGATTTAAATGTAATTATAATTTTTAGCTACAATTGTTATTAACAATAAGTTGTTTTTTAATGTTAAAACAAAATTAAAATTCGAATATATGAAATACAAATTTTGTTTATAAAGATGCATATCCAATGTTCCTCCACGTTTCTGTTTAAGTCTCAGTCACGATCATGCACTGAGTTCTATTTTACAGAAAATTGAATTTTTAGTGGCACATTTCATCCATAAACAAAATTTTTTTATTAAAATCAATTCATAAAAAAGTGAAAGATAAAATAATTTTTGTTTTTATTAATAATTTTTTAATTTAACAAATAAAAATTTTTTCACGAATAAAAGTTTAACAATTCATTTTTGCAACATGCATGAAGTTTAAATTAAAATTGGAATCAAATATTTACTTTTTCCTCAGAGACATACATGGATAGAAACAAATGCAATTATTGTTTTTATTCAAATTAAGTTTACGTGAATTTCGATTTTCTTTCTCAAATAACGAGAAATGTTTTTTTCTCATATATCGAAAACACATGTGGATTTGAAATAAATTTGAAAGACAATTGATATTCAGAGCTGAAAAGAAATCATCGGATTTCTTTTTGTGACGCATATTTGTATCGAGAAAATATATGCATGTCTCTAGGGGATTGGACAAAAAATTTTTCAAATCAAAGTTATATATTTTGAAGTGAACAATTAGATTTTTTATTTTACCATTGTAATATAATCACATAAAGATTTTTATTTTTATATATGCAAATAATAAGTTAAATAGAAAATGATCATTGTTTCTTTAAGAAATGTAATGTCATTGGAGGTCAGATCTTGACGTCGCTGGGACTATCCCACCTTTTCTTTAGGCAAGCCAATCATAGACGTCTCTGGACTAGTATAAATATGGAGAGAACAGCTCTAACTGGACAGAACTGTTTAAGAAGTCATGGAGAGAGGAACCAAGAATTAAAAATGTAAATATAATTACAATCAGAAATAAATAAATAGGGGGTTTGTTAGAAATACTGAAAAGACAAATAAATATAAACGATTATAAAGAATATTGCAATAGTATTAAAAAATATTTGTAGAATTACAAATAATTTTTACCACCGGTGATTAAATATTGATTTAGGAATTGTGAATTAATTGTAATTTTAATCTCTAAACATGTTAGACAACGCAAAGTCTCTAAGGGTTTGTTAGGAAGAATGAAAAGACAAATAAATAGAAACAAATATAAAGAATATTTAAATAGCAAAAAAATTCTTGTACAATTACAAATAATTTCTACCGCCAGTGTTTGAATACTGAATTAGAAATTGTTAATTAATTGTAAAATGCGTTTATAAAAGTGTTAAATAACTTAGAAGATATAGTAAACAAATTAGGAGATACGAATTAATAAGAGAATTATCATTTGTAATAATAGTGGAAATTTCTTATTTTTACAGTAACAAATAAACACATTAATTAAAAATAAATACTAAAATAGATGTAATATTTAAAATATAAAATTCAAAACTCACTATAAAGTCAATTAATTATTATAATTTATTTCTTAACGTACATTACATGCGCTTATTAAAAATAAATCCTTTATATTTTTTTTTAAAAAAGTTCTCTTCATTTTTCAAAAACACGAAAACGTATAATTTCTTACATAGTTTAGCGAAAAACTTACAAATTTTCCTATTGTCGCAAAAATGTATTTTAAAAAACAATGTACAGTTTGTTTTCTAAAGTATATATTAATATGTAAAATTTCTGTAAAACAGTAAAATTTCTCTTAATGAACACAAAATGTTTGAAATCTCATTTTTGTTTAACATAAATACAAGTTTTGTGAAAATGGTACAGTCTCACGTGTATTTGGTCTCTCATAAAAATTCCTAGTAAATTCTCATCTGAAATATCGGACGGAATTATTATTTTCGAATTTATATGGTTTATATGATGCAACGCAATTTCATTGAATGATAAAATGAAATTTTCTATTCTAAAAAAATTCACCTAATACTACTTCAAATAATGAAATTCGAATTATTCGACATTTGAAGCTTTTCGGGTAGTGAATTTTTGACAAATAAATTTGATAATTTACTATGAACAACTTTAATGCACTCGGGAATGACTGGATTTTCAGTGAATTGCTCCAATAGAGGCCTTTTGAAGAGCCTCGCTGCCTCTAATCGTTGCTCATCAGTGATGATTCTATCATCCAAATGAATCAATCGGGGAAACCATGATATCACGACCAATCTAAAAAGCACAATTTTGTTACATAGTGTTTAATTAGATAATTAGCAATTCAAACAGATAATTATGATTACAATCAGAAATAGGATTAAATGTTTGTAAATATTTAAATAACATTGGAAATTAATTATACAATATTAATTAGTTTCTAATATGTGATGTAATTATATATTATTTTCCGAATTGATAATTAATTGGACAATTAATTTGATTTTGAAAGTAATTCATTTTGGCCTTAAAAATTAAATGTAGAAATAAATGTGATTAAGTTGTACAATTGTAATTTAATACATTTGTTAAAAATCAATTTCCAATTTTATCCTACACCCCACCCTTTCTTCAGGTGGGCCAATTAGGTGCGACTCTCGAAAATTATAAAAGGGGAGCGCGCAGCACAAACTTCACAGAACGATTTTAGTCGTCTTAGTGCGAGGAACTATTTCGGTAAGCAACTAAAGGAATTAATAATCTAATCGTTTTTATAATTTTCCATCTTGTTAATTTCATAGAAAAGTAAATATAACGGGTTTGTTAGAAAATCTGAAAAGACAAATAAATAGCATCAAATTAAGAAAATATTTAAATAACATTGGATATTAATTATACAACATCAGATAGTTTTTGATATCTGTAATTAAATATCAATTTACAAATTGATAATTAATTGG
>JUFY01029174.1:0-15483 GCA_001855655.1 Leptopilina clavipes | reverse complement strand
AAAGCTTTTAACTTCATTATTTGACAATGTCAGAAAATTTCACGGTCACATCCTTTTCGAGTGGAAATTTATTTTAGCAAAAAGAAAAAAATATTAATAATAGGAAAAATTTTCGTCACAGCTAAAAAAAATTTCTATTCGCCCCCCAAAAAAAAAGAAAAAGAAAAGAAAATAAAATAAAAAATAAATACAGTATACACAGTGTAATTTCTCATAATTACATAATCTACTTTGAAGTTCTTTTCAGCTTTAACCGAGTCTGTTTATAAAGGCGTAAAAACTTTTTTCATAACTTTAAAATATATATGCGAAATTACTTTGGCTAAAAGGTTGCCAAAGACTAAGAGATATAACTTTTTTAAAAAGGAGCTTGTATTTAATAATTGAGATGTGCTAAAACTTTCTTCATTTCCATTAAAGCTGTAAACTAAAAATTTTCCTTTACAACATTTTCTATTTTCTTTTGTTTTGTTTTTTTTTTAATTTAATTTTGTTATTACGCAATCGACGATCCTTGAAAACGATGCAATTAGAATTTAAAATAAAAATTCAAAAATAGAAGTAAAAATTAAAATAAAAAATAAAAGTTGAAAAAAAAGTAAAAAAAGTAAAAAAAAAAGTAAAAAGTAAAAATATAAATTAAGAAGTGAAAGTTAATATTAAATTAAAAAAAATTAAATAAAAATAAATTGCAATTTAACACTCCAAGGGTAAATGTGAAAAGAAAATTTTTTTCGAGTCTCAGAAAAGAAGCTTTAAAACTAGTTTTTTTTTATTTTGTAGTTCTCAAGAGGTTAAAAATCCTTGCTTCTCGAAACCAATTAGTACCATCTTTTCTACTTTCTTTCCCGCCATTTTCCTCTTTCCATTCCTTTAACTCTTATAGTACTTGCAACTTACTCCAGGTACACGCAATGAATTACTCAGCAAAGTTTCGTGGGCACCTGTGCTGATTCCCTGCCAGAATCTACCATCAATCATATCAACACAAGACGTTCGTCTTTCTATTCTCATTTCCCTTCATTCCCCTCTTTGCACACGCCTACTTAAACTTACTCCAAAACGCCCACATGCTATGGTGCGTTAACTCACCAAAGGCTCCTTAACAGTGAAATAATGATAGATGCTAATTACGAGATATTAATCAATTGAATTTCAAGTTTCCCCGGATGTTGAGAAAGTGAAAAAGAAATTTCTATTCTCTATTATTGCCAGGCAGTTATTTTTCAATCTCTCAATTATTATTTTTAGCTTTTTACCGATTCTAATTTCGCTTGGAAACTGCTTTAAATTGTAAATTTAATTAGTGCTGATAATTCAATGAATATTTAAATTTAGTAAATTCTACCAATATTGAATAAGTTTTAATTGTTACTTTCTGATGATTTTCATTCTCTTTGATTGTTGCTACTTTTTGACAATTTTTGCTACGTTTGCTTTCTGACTTCGATTATTACCTTCTGTCAATTTTTACTACCTTCAATTTTTACTTTCTGTCAATTTTTACTACCTTCAATTTTTACCTTTTGACAATTTAACTTCCTCTAATTGTTTCCTTTTCCAATTTTTACTACCTTCAATTTTTACCTTTGCCAATTTTTACTCTCTCCCATTGTTTCCTCTTCCAAATTTTTACTACCTTTATTTACTGCCTTCAATTTTTACCTTTGCCAATTTTTACTCCCTGCAATTATTATCTTTTGCCAATTTTTACTTCCTTTTTTTACTTTCTTCAATTGTTACTTTCTAGCAATTTTTCTGCTAATTGTTACCTTTTACCAATTTTAACTACCTTTAATTGTCCTTTATTAAATAAATAACTCAGAAAAAATTCCCAAGCGCCAGGATTTGAACGCACGACCCTAATAATCGCAAGCAAGTACCATAACCGCTTAACCACGAACATACACCATAAAGTTTTGCACAATAGTCAAGAACAGTTCATTTTTTTCCAAATAAATACATAAATAAATGAAATAAATTTCTACTAAATAAACAAATAAACAAATAAACAAATAAACAAATAAACAAATAAACAAATAAACAAATAAACAAATAAACAAATAAATAAATAAATAATAGTAAAAATAATAATAACAATAAAAAAAATAGGTAACAAAAATAATAGAAATAATTTTAATGATAATACTGATAAAAATGGTAATAATGATAATAATTTATGGTTTTATTTTGGAAATGATTCGCCTCGACTGTTGGATATGAAATTACCGGTGTTGCATTCTTGACTCGAAACATATCTGAAATGTGAAATTGTTGGTGTGGTATTTCGTGCCCTATATCTTAGTGGCTATCAAGTGGTTGCTAAGGACAGCTTAGTCGACCCGAATGGACGTTATTTTGATGGCGTTATGTCATTTCTCGGTGAGGTTTACGGCTTGACCAGGTTTCAGTCTATATGGCAATAAACCACGTCAACGTTTCCCTCAGCTCATCATATATATCAAGGCTCGTTGAGTGCCTACCATTGTTATATGCGCTAAATTACAGACACTTGATAGATACTTCACGGGCTCAAAAACATTCCCTATCTCTCCCCACCCTCCCTTTGTCACACTCCTTTTCTTTCTTTCTTTATTTCCTACTAATAATAAATAATTATTTCTCTATTATTTTCTCTTTCTTTTTACTACTTTTTCTAAAAAAAAAAGAAAAACTTTTTTTTTGGTCTGACTAAAAATGATCTTAACTACTGATAGTAAAATTACAACGATGTGAAACGTTTCGTTTGAGGAAAAAATTTCATTCTGTTTAATTTTACTACTGGTAGTAAAAATGGAGTTTTTTATTGTCTGACTAAAACTGACCTTAACTACTGATAGTAAAATTACAACGATGTGAAAAGTTTTGTTTGGGGAAAACAAATTACCTTTCGTATAAATTTAGTACAATTAAATTAATTAATTACAAAATTGAGTTTCTAGGTCTGACTAAAACTGTCTTTAACTACTGATAGTAAAATTATGACTTAACGAAAGATCTGTTTGAGAAAAAAATTTCTTTTTGCAAAATTTTACTGCTAGTAGTAAAAATTGATATTTTTGCCTGACTAAAACTGATATTAACTACTGATGGTAAAATTACTACGACGTGAAAAGTTCCGTTTGAGGAAAAAAAATTCCTTTTTGTATAATTTTACCACCAGTAGCAAAAATTATTTTTTTTCAATTTTTTTCTACTAGTAAAATTTTACCTTCAGTCAGAATTTTTTTTTCATAATTAAAAATAGTAATAAAAATCATTCTTTCAATACTTATTATTTTACAATCAGTAGTAAAAATCGTTTTAGTCGGACAATTTGAAAAAAAAATGTTTTCCATAATTTAGAACAAGTAGTAAAACTCAGTTGTTTCTTAATTCAATAATTTTAAATCAGAAGAAAAATTTTTGTGTTTAATAATTTTAAAGCAGAAGAAAAATTTTTTTGTTTATTAATTTTCCCAAAATGTTGTTAGTCTGAAGGGGAAAAAAATCTGTTCATCAAGTCGAAGCAGAAACAAATCTGTATAGCCTTGCTGTCAGGCCAAGTCTCTCGCAAATATTATTTCATCAATTATTATCATCGCCGAATATCGATCAAAGCTTTCGAAAGGCGCAAACGTTCACTTCGCTACGACTTTACTCACATATGTAACACCTGTGCGTGATCATGATGGATAGTTTTTTTCAGAAACAGCCACTAATCAATTATTTCTTTATTGTGTCATACGCGGAGAAATTCTAAAATATCACAAAAAAAAATCTCCAACAAAGAGGTTCAATTTTTTTTTTATTTAAATTCTCTTTGGAAAATTTTGCTTCATTTTTATATTTTTTTCTACCTTTTGGAAAATTTTTTCCTTCATTTTTATATTTTTTTTATGATCCAAAAGTTGTGAACGTTCAAATGAACGAAATATTTTTTCGATATAAATATTTCCAAAAATTACTGACTGCAATACAAATCAAAAACGTAAATTAAATATTTTGAAGCTTTATAATTTATTTTTGAATAGATTACTCAAAATTACAAAAATAAAATTAGATTTTGGAGAAGAAATAAATAAATTTCGTTCATTTGAACGTTCGAAACTTTAGGAACATTTTTTTTCTACCTTTTGGAAAATTGTTTCTTTATTTTTATATTTTTTTCTACCTTTTGGAAAATTTTTTCTTCATTTTTATATTTTTTTTCTACCTTTTGTACGCATATGTGGAATTTTACTTGATATATTTTATTAATATTTTCCAGATATGTATATGTATGAAAAATTGAAAAATTGAAATTGCGCATGAGATATATGAGTGGATATGTATTTTTCAGTGGGGAAATTGGAATTTACTGGTACATCAGATATTGTACATATGCATACATATGAGCTTGACGAGTTACTTGTATCCCAATAAGTTATTGTCCTCCCAACGACAAGCCAACATTTCGAGACACAAATTCCGCTTCATACATACATGGATCTCTCTCTCTATATATTACAACATTTGTAGACCGAAAACTGAGTATAATGGAGATCATAAATTACTGAAATACCTCGACTGTTCATCGTGAAGTTGGCTCTAAACTTTGTCCTGTTTTCGCTGTGTGTGTGTTCTATGACCATTCGGGCAAAATCCGCTTTTCTACTTCTTTGTCGCGCAGAGAAAACTTGTTATCAATGTCGATAATGAAAAAAAAGTGCCATATATTTTTTAATCTAGTTATTTTTTCTTCTTATCGTATAAAATTTATTTTTTCCTCCGATAAAGAGAAAAAAAGATCATGAAAATTATCGTTTTAAGAGTTAAAAGAATTTTTTTTGGAAACTAGGAGAATATTTTTATATTAGTAGTAAAGGTCAGTTGTGGTAAGACAAAACTGGTTAAATTCTAAAATTTAAATTTTAAATATTTGTCGGACAGAATTTATGGAATTATTTTTTTTGTAATCAGTAGTGTGAGTCAGTTTTCGTCCGACAATGAGTAAAAATTCTTGTATCTATTACAATAAGTAATAAAAGTCAGTTATAGTCAGACAAAATTCTGTGAATTGTTATTTTTTTAATCAGCAGTAAAAAAACAGTTTTAGTCAGGAAAATTTCATAGCGTTCTTATTTTTGTAATCAGTAGTAAAAATTAGGTTTGGTCAGACATAAATATTGCGAAATTATTATTTTTGTAATCAGTAGTACAAATCAGTTTCAGTCAGACAAAACTATTGAGAAATTACTATTTTTGTAATCAGTAGTACAAATCAGTTTCAGTCAGACAAAACTATTTAAATTCTTATTCATGTAATCAGTAGTATAAGGTACTTTTAATCTCGCAGAGAGTTTAAATTCAAATGGTTCAAAATTACTCTATTTTCAAAAATCAGTAGTAAAAGTCAATCAAGGTCAGACATAACGTTTCATATATTATTATCAGTAGAATATTATAATCAGTAGAAAAAGGAGAGTTACGGTCAGACGGAAATTTTCCCTCTTCTTACAAAGAATTTTGAAAACCAGACTTTTATATCCTCTTTCTTTTTAGTAAACCTTTTAAAAAATAGTGAAAGGTCGATAAAATGTGAAATGGATAAAATTTTTTGGTAGGAAAAATTTCTAAAGAATATAGTTTTAAGTAATGCGAAAGCTTTCAGTAAGGTTCTATCAATACTGCTTTGGAGGTCACATTCTCAAGTGACAGAAACGTGAAAAGTGCATTTGTTTGACTCCTGTCGATGGAGAGACCATCTGAAACAGGCGGAGAGTGGGAGAATATGTTGTCGTCGACGTCGGTGTGGCGTAATCAAGTTATCGTGGCGTGGCATTGCGCATTAATCACAACTATCAATGACAGCAACTCTGTATCCTCTGCGTCTCGTTCCACTTTTCTTTCCACTCTGACACACCTTTACCCATACTCTCCCCTTTACTACAGCTACTCCCCACCCTTTGTCTTATACGCTCTCTATTTCCTATCTCTTTGGATTAATGACACCAGGAGTTGAACTTCCAACCGAGTGTAGTTCTTCTTTTACAATTTTTCATTCATGAAAAAACTCAACACCCTCAGTAAGTATATTGTAACTGTTATCAACGCTGTAGAAAAAACAACGTTAAATGTCCGTTTTTCTTTCAGTTTCGGATCATTGTTTTTTTTACTGATGCTTGATTTGGAGATAAATTGGTTACTATAGTAAGGTGATAAATTTTTTTTTAAGTAGGAAAACGATAGGGACGTTCTTTTTAATAGTAATTTTTTGATATCAGTAGTAAGAGTCAGTTTCAGTCAGACAAAATGCAATGAATTTTTATTTTTGAAATTAGTAGTACAAGTCAATTTTAGTCGGACAAAAACTCCATGAATTTCTGTAGGTAATTGTAATTAGTGGTTTAAGTCAGTTTTAGTCAGACAAAACTTGCAATTTTAGTTTTTGTAATCAGTAGTTCAAGTCAGTTTTAATCGGACAAAACTTTAGGATTTTGATTTTTTCTATTAGTAGTTCAAGCCAGTTCTAGTCAGACAAAACTCAATGAATTGTTATTTTTGGTGTTAGTAGAATAAGTCAATTTTAGTCAGACAAAACTCAGTGAATTTTTATTTTTGAAATTAGTAGTACAAGTCAATTTTAGTCAGACAAAATATCCAGGAATTTCTATAGGCAAGTGTAATCAGTGGTTCAAGTCAGTTTTAGTCGAACAAATCTTTAGGGATTTTGATTTCTGCTACTAGTAGTACAAGTCAATTTTATTCAGACAAAAACTCCAGGAATTTCTATAGGCAAGTTTTAGTCGGACAAATCTTTAGGGATTTTGATTTCTGCTACTAGTAGTACAAGTCAATTTTATTCAGACAAAAACTCCAGGAATTTCTATAGGCAAGTGTAATCAGTAGTTCCAGTCAGTTTTAGTCAGACATGACTTGCAATTTTAATTTTTGCAATCAGTAGTTCAAGTCAGTTTTAGTCGGGCAAATCTTTAGGGATTTTGATTTTTTATATTAGTAGTTCAAGCCAGTTCTAGTCAGACAAAACTCAATGAATTGTTGTTTTTGGAATTAGTAGTACAAGTAAATTTTAGTCAGACTAAAACTCCAGGAATTTTTGTAGGTAATTGTAATCAGTAGTTCAAGTCAGTTTTAGTAAGACAAAACTCA
The DNA here is from genome assembly GCA_001855655.1 of Leptopilina clavipes. NCBI lineage: Eukaryota > Metazoa > Arthropoda > Insecta > Hymenoptera > Figitidae > Leptopilina > Leptopilina clavipes. The sequence goes on along the minus strand of JUFY01029174.1, from coordinate 8,352 downwards.
ATGAATTGTTATTTTTGATTCTAGTAGTACAAGTCAATTTTAGTCAGACAAAACTCAGTGAATTTTTTTTTAAATTAGTAGTACAAGTCAATTTTAGTCAGACAAAAACTTCGGGAATTTCTATAGGCAAGTGTAATCAGTGGTTCAAGTCAGTTTTAGTCAGCCAAAACTTGCAATTTTAATTTTTGCAATCAGTAGTTCAAGTCAGTTTTAGTCGGACTCATTCAAACTGAACAAAAAATTTCATTTGAATTAAAAAAGCAAATTTAGGAAAGTTTTGAAAGAATTAAACATTTAATTTTTCCTGGACACTTCCACATTTTGTCTCAAAACGAAAGTTTATTTTTCCCTTGATAATTGTAATAACTATGTTGGAGCAATAATTAACAGAAACGGTTGCACTTGACACTTGCAGATGGAGATTAAAACACTATCGTCGGGCCGCGTGTTACCGTCTAACAATGTGTCACAGGACGTTATGTTAAATTACACATCCCCCAGCATGTTATGCAACCTTGACAGTGTAGTGCCTACATCAAAGCAACTACGTACTCGCCAGATAAGTCACAATATCTCTGCATTCATCCATATAACTACGAGACCAGTGTTGCTGTAACACAAGTCACGAGTACAAGTTATCATCAGTTTCTCTCGTGTGTGGTGATTTCAACAGAAACTCCAAAATGTCCCTCAAAAAGTCAAAACAAAATAATAGAAAATTGCTACATAAATGCTTTTGCATAATTTCTTGCTTTTTTACTGCTCTTTTATTCTATTTTCCCGTTTTTCAAAAATGGCAAAAATGAAAAAGTGTCTTTCCGTCAATAAAGAGGAACTAATTTTCCTTTCCTAAACAGATGGAGGGATGAGATTAAAATTTTTCTGATTAGTTGATAAGAACTCGCGCTCTGGCTAGCAGCATTTTGGACGAACCCAAATCTATCGAAGCAAAACTTCACTTCGACAAATTGCTTCGTAAATATAAGCTGGCCAATTTTATATATTCCCTTGCGAACATGCGATTTCAACTCACCCTCGTACTATATACCGACATGGTTACACGCGACTTCTGCCAATTTATCTAACTTTATATACCATTTCAGTCCAGGAATTCTGATGAATTAATTTATTGCCGACATGGAGAGAAAAAAAAACTATTTAACAAAAAATACTTTATCCAGAAAAATCACATATTATGAAACTAAATTCCAAGAATTGGCTGACTAAAATTTTCGTTTTACTACTGATAGTGTGTAAAATAAGGAATGGAAAGAACGATTTTTCTAAATGTCTGACTATAGCGGACTTCAACTACTGAAAACAAATGTCTAACTACAATTGATTTTTACTATTAACTATTTTTACTACTAACTATTTTTACTACTAGTAAAATTTTACTACTGTCTGATTAGAATTGACTGTTACTACTGATACAAAAATTGTGAAAATAATTCTAAAAAGTGATGTCTGACCAATATTGACTTTTACTACTTATTCTATAACTATTACAGTTCGGAAAATTTTTGTCTGATCAAAATTGTCTTTCACTACTGACAGTAAAATTTCACTGCTGTCTGATTAGAATGGACTGTTACTACTAATGCAGAAATTAGAAAAATATTTCTGAAAATTTATGTCTGCCCTAGAGTTTCTTTTACTACTGATAATAAAACGATTATTAATTAGAAATTAATAATAAAAATACAGAAATAAAAGTTACCACTAAATAAATACACTCTCGACGTATTTCGAAAATGTCGAAACTTATTTCGCCTTGTAGAGAGAGAGAGTGAGAGAGAGAGTGAGTGAGTGAGAGAGAGAGAGTGAGAGAGATAGAGATAGGGACAGAGAATGTAACTTGAGAAGTGTATCTTCCTAAAATCAAGATAATTACAACGCGATTCTAAAGTTTACCGCAGTACTCGTTAGAACTATGTACTGATAACATCCCATTAAGAGGTTTCGTGTGTGCGTTTTAATTAAAGCGTATTTTAATTGTATCTATGCGCAAAACTCCCACTCTAGACTTGTATACGATAAATCATGATTATTTACAAATTTAAAAACAAAAAATAATCACAAAAAAAGTTTTGAACAGAAAAAGAACAAATATTTTATTTTGCCCATAATTTAAAAAAAAATTCTTTGCTTTTTGAAAATATTTTCCTAAGAAAAAGGTAAATATTTCCTTTTCGATATTGAAAAATATTTATTTGTCTATTTATTTATTTATTTATGTTTACAAGAACAAAACCTTTTTGTGAACCTTTTGTTTTTTCATTTTATTTATTCATAATAGTCCTGTTTACATAACCTTACAAAGAAAACCCCATTTAACAGAATCATATTTCCCCTGTGTGTCGAGAGGAAATAAAAAAATTTTTTAATATTCCATAAATGACTCACTTGTCTTGCAAAAAAAAAACCGAGCGTTAAAATAAAGTTTTCATAAGTTTCTATCCTACATCTTCAATTAGACGACGGGAAATTTAATTTTGTCCTTTAATTTGACGAACGAGGTGAATTTCGTGACGCGTATATTTATAAAAGAGAGAGAGAGAGAGAGAGAGAGAGAAGACGCGTAAAAAACCGAAACCGATTGAGGAAGAGAGGGATTATTTCTTTTCAAAAGAGAATTAAACTTTTTAAGACTCTCGGAAATTCACATTTTCATGATTTTAATTATTCCTGTCTTTCGATAAGTATTAAAAAGTCAAGTCAAGACTGAAACTCGCGCATAATAAGACTTAATCCATTTCTCCCAGATGATAGAAAAGAGCAGAAGATTATATTCCTTTCTTATGATTTCATAATCATTCACCTAAAGAATAATCGAATGGTTCGAAAAAAAAATTACTCGATAATTTTCAATTTGTCCCCTTTAAAGTAAAAATATGAATTCAAATTATAATTGAAATATTTTTTCCACTTTGAATGGTATTTCAAAAAATTTTCACTGTAAAGAAAATTAATTTGATTCGAATAATGAATTACTATTACTATGAATTACTACTATCAAATCAATATTTACTAGAAACAAACAATTTTTATCTAAATCAAATAAATTTTTTTCAATGTAATTTCTTCTACTTTTTGTATAAACTAAAAAAAAATATTTGAAATAATAAATAATTATAGTAATAATTTTAATAATAAATATTAATAATTGTCTAATAGTAAATAATTGCAAGTTGTAAATTAAAAAATAAATTATAATTATGATAAATATTAACAATTGTCTGATAGTAAATAATTGCAAGTTGTATGTTAAAAAATAAAATATAATAAATAATAGTAATTGTCTGATTGTAAATAATTGCAAGTTGTATGTTAAAAAATAAATTATAATAAATAATAATAATTGTCTGATTGTAAATAATTGCAAGGTGTAAATTAAAAAATAAATTATAATTATAATAAATATTAATAATTGTCTGATAGTAAATAATTGCAAGTTGTATGTTAAAAAATAAATTGTAATAAATAATAATAATTGTCTGATTGTAAATAATTGCAAGTTGTATGTTAAAAAATAAATTGTAATAAAAAATAATAATTGTCTAATAGTAAATAATTGCAAGTTGTTAATTAAAAAATGCGTTCCCTCTAAATTTTTAATTAAATACTCTCTCCGTTTAATTGAAAACAAAAAATACTCGCCACTTTTCTCGATTTGTATATGATATATAAAAACGTAAAAATACACATTTTCCCCTCACGAGTTATGAAAAAAGAAGATTTTAATCTTTTTTTTTATTTTTAAATCAACGAAAGGCACTTGACGCAAAATACCTTTTCATCTCTATGTTAATTAGTGACAGACACTTTAATTTTCATACATAACTACTCTTATGGTGAGAAAGGAGAGAGAAAGAGAGAGATGGAAAGAGAAAAATCTGAATGAGTGGCAATTTTCACTCTTGGCTAACGAGACTCATCTACGTGTTTAACTTACGTTCTAACGTGATTCAATTACTCTTCGCACCCAAGTCATGTCGGTGTTAACGTCGACCAATGAAAATGTAATTAATGGTGTTGTACTCTTGTAGGCGTTGCCAAGGACCATTTGCGGTAATTTGCATGGATATTATTCTTTAAAAAAAAAACAAACGCGCCGACGTTCGTACGGAAAAAAACCCTCTCTTTTGAAATAATCGAATAACGTGATCTTCACACCACTTATAAACGTCGTTTCATTTTTCTTTTTCTTTCTATTCATTTTTACACTGATAGAAAATGCGAAATTCTTTATTTCTTTTTAATGGTAAAAAAAGAGGTACCTAATAAATAAGACGGAAAGGCGAAAAGATTTGTCTTGGAAAAAGAAAATATCCTTCTATTTTTTTTAAATTAGTAGAAAAGCAAATTTTCAGTCAGACAGAAGTTTTCAAGTTTAAATTTTTTAAATTAGTCAGTAGCCAAAATCAACTTTCGGTCAGACTACACATGTCCAGTAAATTTTTTTTCAAAACTAGTCAGGCAAATTTCAAGTTACTAAAAAATGTTTTAAATCAGTAGTAAAAAAAAATTTGGATCAGACAAATTGTTTATTTATGTAAATTTTTTAAATCAGTAGAAAAAGAAATTTTCAGCCAGACAAGTTTCTTCGATTTATTGTAATTTTTTTTTTTTTGACAAGTGGTAAAAACAATTTCGGTCAGACTGAATGCTTTGAGCTTTATTAAATTTTTCGCTTAAAAAGTTAAAATTAATAGAAGCAGTCAATTAGGTAGTAGTAGTATAAGTGATTTTCAGTCAGACAAAATGAAAATTTAAGTCTGACTGAAAAATAACTTGTCCCAAATTGACGTTCACTACTGAAACGAAAATTCGTAATGTCTGGCTGGAAATTACTTTTACTACTAAGACAAAAATTCGTAATGTCTGGCTGGAAATTACTTTTACTACTAAGACAAAAATTCGCAATGTCTGACTAGAAATTACTTGTACTACTAATAGAAAAATGCGAAAAATGTAAGGATTGAAAAATTGTATACATTTACATAATTTTACTGTAAAGTTAATTATAATTTCTGTACTGTTAATATTGATTCAGTGAGTAATTAAAATACCTTTTCTTTTCTACTCGTCAGGAAAGTTAAATATTAACTTTTTCGAAGTTAAACGAAATGTGTAATTGATTTATTATATGTATATTGAAAGAAGCTTTTGAGTTATATCACTGACAGATGGTTTTCGCTAATTAGAGAGGCAGGATATATAGGTATAGGGTATAAATTTGTGAGCTTGGTGCAAGATGCTGTGATCAGAGCATCTGATTGGCATACAGAGGTTTGTATTGCAAAGTAAATCATACGTGCTGTGACATATGCAATACTCTCTCTCTCTCTCTCTCTCTCTCTCTCTCTCTCTCTCTCTCTCTCGCTCTCTCGGAGTCTATTGATTCGCACGGTTGAATCCGCGAGGTAAACAAGAAGGGTCGAAACTACACAAGCTAAGAGGAGCCCAATTGCTCTTACTGCGAGCGGAGCAGTCTAATTAGTAAAATCAATATGAAAATCCTGAGGACAAATGCTACTACGCTCACACAGAGACACATAAACCAAAAGACATTGCGGAAACATCGCGTGTATCTATAATAAAACTACAATTGTTCTTGTAGTTACTCAACTTTTCGTCCCCTTCAAAAACTCACCCACAACCTTTAAATATACAACGATCGATTCGCCATCTCTACACGCTTTTAAGTAACAAAGGAACTTTATTTTATATTTTTTTTTCTCTCTACTTTCTCTATTATTTCGTGTATAAATTCCAATTTAGAGTTTAAACTAAAGTCACGTGAATAACTTTATTAAATATGGGTTATTTTCTATTTTTGGAATTACTTTTGTTTTACTTGTTAATTATTTATTTGTTTTTAATTCACTTTCTCAGGGTAATACTATTCTAATTCGTAAGGTCTGACTTTGCTTTCACTACTGATGAATAATTTAACAAGAGGCTGAAATACTTTGTCTGGCTGAAACAATGTTTTACTACTGATTATAAATATTACCAGAGTTTCAAACATTTAGTCTGACCTAAATTTACTTTTACTACTTGGACCAGAAATAATAAAGTAATGATAAATAATAAAATAATAAAATAATAATAATAAAATAATAATAATAATAATAATAATAATAAAATAAAAATGCCTGACTATTATTTGCTTTTACTACTAGTAAAGGAATTACAAGAGGCTAAAATACTTTGCCTGACTGGACTTTTACTACTAGGACCAGAAATAATAAAGTAATGATAAATAATAAAATAATAAAATAATAATAATAATAATAATAATAATAATAATAATAATAAAAAAATAAAAATGCCTGACTATTATTTGCTTTTACTACTAGTAAAGGAATTACAAGAGGCTAAAATACTTTGCCTGACTGGACTTTTACTACTAGGACCAGAAATAATACAGTAATGATAAATAATAAAATAATAATAATAAAATAAAAATGTCTGACTATTATTTGCTTTTACTACTAGTAAAGGAATTGCAAGAGGCTAAAATACTTTGTCTGACTGAAACTGTATTTTACTACTGATTGTAAATATGTTGATGTAATTTCAAACAGTTTGTATGACGAAAATTAACTTTTACTACTCAAACTTAAAATTTCCAAAGTCAAAATTACTTTCCAAAGACAAATTACTTCTTCTACTAGTTAAGAAATTACAAGAGGCTGAAATACTGTCAGACTGAAAGTGTATTTTACTACTGATTATAAATACTACAAGAATTTGAAACATCGTCGGGTCTAAACTGACTTTTACTACTGAAACAAAAATTTGCAAAGTATAATTAATTTGCAAATTACTTTTTCCACTAATGGAAAAATTACAAAAAGCTAAAATACAGTGTCTGACTGAAACTGATTGTTACTACTGATTATAAATATTATCACTGGACTTTTTATTATCACTTGGACCAAGAAATTGTAAAGCCTGACTAAAAATTACTTGTTCCACTAACGAAAAATTAAAACAGGCTAAAATACTGTCTGACTGAAACTGTCTTTTACCACTTGGATCAAAAATTGGAACTGTAACTAATAATAACCGCTATAAAAAAATTTTCCCAGTCGAGCACAATTATAGAAATAAAATTTCTCTTACTACTTGAATAAAAATTTTCACAGATTTGCAAAGGAAGTTCTAAAAAACCAAATGGTTAATTGCATCGACTAATTGGTATGTGAAAAAAGTACTCAAGATAGGTTATTATATTTTTTCAACCTTCTCTCTCTCTCTCTCTCTCTCCCTCTTTCTCTCTTGGCTGTCGCCGTTGATAGTGGAACAACGCTTCTACGATTAAATCGCATTTGCCTTTCCCCAATTAAATTAAACCTCGACAGAGCAAGCTGGCACTGGCGTCCAAGAGAAATTCATTAAAGCTAATATCTCATCCTAGGAAAATAGAAGCTACGAAGTGCTGCGAGATCTCCGGCTTAATTCCATGCACGCGTACAATATGGGACCTTGGAGAGAGACTAGAGGACTTGTCCTCCTTTCACTTAATGTTCTCCGCCAGAAACTCACCTGAAACAGAAAAACCACACACGAATTTAGAAAATTAAACAAAAATCGTTAATTACACATACAACAAAGAAAATTTGTTTAATTAAAACCACTTTTTCCAATTATTATTATTATTACTATTACTATTATTATTATTACAATTATTATTAATATTTTCCAAGTTTCAGAATTTCAAACTACGAGTTTTTTCCATTTTTACTCAAATAGTTGATCTACCGAAAGTGTCGTCAAAAAATAAAAATTTCATGTAGGATTTGGAAAATATAAAAATTATTGTTTTTTTTTGGGAGGGGGTGTAATTTATAGCAAAGGGAAGCACAGGTCATTGACACTTTTTACTCGCTGTGAAAGGTTAAAATCGATTTTCATCTCATCAATGGAACTTTGGCTTCGGTTTCAGTTCCAATTCAATTTTTCTTCTTCCTTTTTCCTTCATCCTTTTTTTTCTTACTTATTTCACTTGTGACAGTCCCTTTCGTCTCATCTTTTTCGTGACTTCCTAGAACCTGACCTTTTACAAGCAGATTTATTTTTGACTCTCTGAAATTCCTCTCTCTCTCTCTCTCTCTCTCTTTCTCTCTTTCGCGTTGTCTAAAAGCCTTGAGTACATCATATACAACACTGTTCAAAGTATATCACCGAGCTTTTGATAGGACGATTTTAATTATCAAGGAAGTGCAGTGAATGCGCGTTTGATCAAGCAGAAGGGATTGTCAGAATCAGAGGATCAGCTCTCGACATATGACGATGACGGAAGGTAAAATATGATACGTTTAATCTGACAAGGAAACTCCT
>JUFY01029173.1:95322-107584 GCA_001855655.1 Leptopilina clavipes | reverse complement strand
ATCATCTTACTATTTTAAATGATTTTAAAATTATGTTATAATTATTTATAATTTAAAATTATTAATAATTTTAAAATAATGATTACGAATAATTATTAAACAATTAATTTTCATAAAAAAAATAATATCTCTAAAATAAACAAAACTAACTGCAATGTTTTCTTAAAATGCAGTATTTTTTTTTTGAGAAACGAAATAAAAAACAAAATAATGCAATTTTTTTTGAAAATAATTGGTCGCAAAGAGTGTAAAAAATTTTTTTATGAGCACCTATCAACGAAATAATGTTTGCAAAATATTCACGTCAAAAAAAAGCGAATCATTCATTCACAATACAAGCATACTAAATCAAAAGACAAAAATAGTTTTCAAATCTCATATTTATATTTAACTTTTTATAGACACAGAGATATAACGTGTGCATGTTAATCTCTTCACGCGCGCGCGCAAAAAAATATAAGAAATCTCTTTAGTGCAAGGATGAGTTTATTTTTGTTGGATTAAAATTCAAACTCACATTTCTCAAGATTGGAAATAAAAATAAGTGTCACTTTAAAATTCAAATGATAGTTTTGGAAAATATTGTCATTTGAATATTTAATTGCCGGAAATAAACATTTATTTTTTTTTTCAACAGATTTATATTAAAAATCGAATTATTATTTGTCGACGAATGAAATATCCGTTCAAAGTGTATTAGAGCGAATTTCCAAAATTTTTTTTGTTTTTTTTTAATTTGTTAATTTCAAAATTCACTGCAAAATTATTTTCACCGAATTAAAAATTCAAACTGCGCTTTTTTATTGTTTTTTTAATATTTAAAATCAGGACAAAATTATCTTGACGGAATATTAAAAATTCAAACTTCGCTTTTTTCTCTTGTTTCATATTCAAAATCCATAACTGTAAAATTCAGGAGAAAATTATTTTGGAAATTATTTTCACCGAATATAAAAATCCAAACTGGCGATTTTTTTTCTGATTTTAAAATCGTTAATTTTGAAATTCAGAACAAAATTGTTTTGTCCAAACACAAAAATTCGAACAAAAATTCTTTTTTTCAATTTTCCAAGTGTGAAAGAAAACCTTAATTTCATTTTATCAATCAATAAATATAACGAGTGTATTGTTATACAGCACTTATCATTGAATTGCGGTCGAATATTGCGTGCTGACGAATAAAAAAACAATAAATTCTCCGCTCATCGATTAATAAACCAAATTAATTCACTTCTATATATATGAATATACACTAAACCGAATATTTTTCCACAACAAAATAAAAAGATCAATTCGATTAAATAGACATATATATCTACATAAATAATGAACCAAAATTAACCGTGAAAAAAAATTATCCAAATAAACATTAACCGAAAATTAATTTTGCTTCAACAACCAAAAGAAAACAAAAATCGAAAATTTACCAAATATAAGAATTTCTCTGATGCTGATGAAAGATATGATATTATGCGAGAATATGGGAGACAATAATTATAATATGCTGGCCCTGTTTGAGGAAGTGGTTTAATTGAAGAATTAGTTTTGCTTGGTTTGAAATTTAGCCCTCGATGGAACTATATATATGTTATAATGTATATATACATATATAATATATATATAGGAACGAGCAAGAGTGGAATTCCCTTGAAGGGAAAATGGGTCGAGCAAGTGTCGAAGCGAAAAGAGCAGTGTACTCAAAATATCTATATACTTTTACCTACTTATACATAAACGTTGTTACATCACATATTTCTCCGAACACAAGTACACAATATAATCAGTCTTATCAACAAAATTATACTCGGCGCCTGTCGCTCTACAATTTCTTTAAAATTAATTTCAATAATATTGAAATCAAAAAATAAGAATTAGAAAACTAAAATATTTTACCTACGCATTTGTTGCCTTTTTTTAATTACGGATAAAAGGAAGAAATTACGATGAGCAAGAAATTACGTCACCTTTTTACACATATATATATAAACTAAGCCGTCTAATTTAACTAATTAGTGTGACTTCAAAAATTACAATGTACATAGAAAATTACACCTTTTTATATAAAAATTTACCTGTCCTCGTCGTCATATTTTTTAAGCAACAATTCTTTTTATCAGTTGCTCTAAAAGATTATAAAAGAAAGGAGGAAAAAAGATATGGAATAAAATTTAAATTTACCTGATATTTTATCAAAGTGAGGAAAAATTATTGCAACAGAAAAAGTAAGAAGAGACGGAGAAACTATTTAATAATTTATTTAGAATATGCACTGTATGTATAATCATTTTTGAAAGTCCTACGAATACAGTAAACAATAAAGTGTGCTTAAAAGATAAAAGTAGCCTACGATACATCATCATCATTATTATTATTATTAATATTATTATTATTATTATTATTATTATTTATTTTTATTTATTATTATTATTATAATAATTATTATTATTATTGAGATTACGTTTCACAGGCAGACTTCATATCGCGCGATTTATTCAGACCTTATTTAAAAAAAAATATTATGCGTCATGTATCAACCATATTCTAGAATTCTTTTCTTTTCTTTACAAGAATTATTACACGACAACAATAAATCGCTAGATTTTTTGTATATTATATTCATTCCAGTATATATTTTGCACACGCGAAAAATGAGTAGAAGAAGAAAAGAAATCATCTTTTTAAATAAAGAATTCATTGTCTAAGCAAAATGTTCTTCTTATTTATTTTAATTATATAGAGAATATTTTATGGTTGTTATTAAAAAATCAGTTTATTCGTATTCGGAAGAAGTTACCCGTTTTCATTTTTTGTTCATATTGCCTATTCAATGAATTCTTCGTTTTTTTTTTTTTATGATTGTAAAATACTTGCGCGACTCATACATTATCATCATCATCATTGTTATCAGCTACATTTGTTTATTATTATATATATATTTTTTTTTTATATATTAGGAAGAGGATTATTTAAATATAAATTATCAGTTTTTTTTTCTTCGCAGTTTTTAAAAGTAATTCTTTTTTTCTTTCAAGTAGGAGAATAGATCGCAGAAGATATTGGGAGATAAAATAGTTTTATTTTTTTTTATATAGCGGAGAGGCTGTGGAATAATTGAAATATTGATTTTCTAATTATAAATTTTCACCTCCTCTGGTTAGAAACAGGAAACGAATTCATTGGGAAAATATTTTGTTATTTTAATTCCTGTGTGTGTGAGTGATAGATTAATATTAAAGTTTTCTTTTTTAATAGGTACACGTGGATATTTTTTAATTCTCGAAAACATTTGTTTATTCAAAATTTTATTTAGGAATTCTATATGCTTTTCAATAAGTGTAACAGAAGAATCGATAAGGTTATTTAGTTAAGTTTACAGAAATTGATAAAATTTTATTTTTATATATACAAAGGCGCTTAACTTTTTTATTTTATTTTTTTTTTATTTTGAAAAATAAAGTCTGCACATTTTTAACCTAATGTTAAATACAAGTCTAGGGAAACTAGATGATTAATTGGGACACGAATCTCTTGAGTCATTTTCAAAAAAGAAAAAATTGTTTAAACTTTAAGATAAATAATTTTTTTTTAAACAAATTTTTGATATCTTTTATTGAAGAGAAAATGGAAATTTCTATAAAGATTTTATTTAAAACAAAATAAAAATAAAAATTTGAAAACCAAAATATGAAGTACGATAATAAAAACAAGAAGTTTTTACCACTTTATGTAAGAAAACGAAGATAAATGGACGGAATTTCTTTCTTAAAAGAAAGTTTGATATTATAATCTGTATAAAAATCATAAATAACATATTGATTAAATAAATAAATTAATAAATTTCAGTATTGAATTTTTATAAGATGTTCAAAGTAGCCAACTTTCCAAGCAATTTTTGGATAATTGAAAAAAAAATTGCTTTAAGAAAAAAAAATTTAAGGTTGCTAAACGACTAGTTTATCTCTAAATGAATAAAAAAATTAATAAAAACACAAGTAAAAATAAATAAATACTCTAATAAAAATAAACAAATAAAAAATAATACAAAAAATCAATAAAAACAAAAGTAAAAATAAATAAAAAAAAAAGTAAAAATAAATTAATACAGGTGCAGTTTTTTTTTTAATTTTTAAATCCAAAAAGCGTAAATTGTTGAAAGAAAATTTTCTATTAACATTTGAACTGCGATTACTTGAACTTGGCATTAATTTTCAACATGATAATTAGAAAATAAAGAATAAATAAAATAATAATAATAAATTTGTAAATTAATGTAAAATGGAGAATAAATTTTTTAGTCTCGATTGTCATTTGACTCAAGTAACTCTCGCCAATTCTAGTCCTCAATTATCACTAGTTATCACGTAATTCAAGGTTCGCAAAGAACGAATGGTCCATTTTGGTATACACGATTTACATATTTGGTTCACATTCTCCATTATTTTTGGAATATACAACATCCTTGTAAACCATAATCTCCTTCGATCTATCATTTTCACAAATACTATCTGGTTCTTTTCTCATTAAAAAAAAAAAAAATTATTCATTTTTGCACTTTAATAAATTAAATTTGCAAAATAGAAAAAAAATTAGCAAAAATATGAAAATTTTATTTTTTTATAGAATATTTCGAAATAGATTATGGTAGTCTTCAGAAGAAAGAGAATTAAACTTGGTGTTCTCAAACAGGCAATATTTGGTAATAGTTAAAATTGTGACAAATAAAAAAAAAACCTCACTTATAGAAAAAAGGTATTTTTTAAAACTTTAATTGTTCTATGATTCCTGTTTGTACTTTTTTTAAAGAACCATTTTCTTTAACGAAATAAAAAAAACATTTGGATAACCTTTTATGAATCCTAAAAGGATACTCTTTTTGAAATGAAGTATTATGTCACTTGTTTTCTTTTATTATGTAATGACTACCACAACAATATACAGCAAAAGGGGGAAAAGAAAGAATCAATAAATATTAAAATTAAAAGAGAATTTTCTTTTATAATATTAATCGCATGTAATCATATTTTCAATTAGCAGACTATCGACTTTTCTTTCAGTATTACTCAACTATATATATATTATATCAATTTTTACCCTCATGTAATAAAATTATTTATTCATTTACTAACTTGGCATCTCTATTAATAGGACATTTTATCGATTCAGTCCGACACAACATAGTAATGGTTTAATAATCGCGGTTTTAAGGTGGACAATTTCTTGGGGGAATATATATATATTATATATATATATATATGAATTTTTTTTATCTTTTTGCGAAAGGTACATCGACTTTGAACGAACATTCGATTCTCATATTTAATATTTTTTTTATTATTATTATTATTAATATTATTATTATTATTATTATTATTATTATTATTATTATTATTATTATTATTATTATTATTATTATTTATTAGTCTACGTTACATGTACATATAATTACTCCAAAAAGGAAATCGCTCAAATACTGTCTGCGAGATTCATCATCATCATCATTTTTTTTCTCTTTTTCTTTTTATACAAAAAAATTCGAACATGAAAAATTCGGCTTTGTATCAGCGCGAATCTTAATCTACCTGTTTTTTTTATAGTATATGTTTATACTATTACAGAACCAAATTGCGGCAAAATTTTGCAAAAAAACAATTTTTTTTCTTGTTCAAAATTAAATATATTAAGCGTTAAAAATTTTGGCGTATTTTTAATTATTTATTTAATTAAACACGGTGCGCTATAAAAAGGATTTTTAAAATATGACACATTATTTATATTTATATATTGCCACGATTAGACTCTGTATTGCAAAAAGCATACATGATTTTCTTTTTTTACTTATATTTTTAATGTATTACTGTATCAGTGGTCCGTCTCAGATGAAATCTTTACTGATACACTGAAATAAGTTTAAAATTTATTTTTTATAATATTTTAATTTCAGTTTAATTCAAATTAACAAATAATGCTCTTTGGGAAATATTTTGTCATTATTTAACTGGAATAAATTTAAAATATATATAATAAATTGAAATAAAATAAAAAATATATAAGAAATAGTAAGAAAAAATCGACTTTTTGTATTGAAAAATGGTAATTATTATTAGTTTAAAAAGAAAAAAAATAAAATAAGAAGAAATCGAACTTTTGTATTGAAAATTCATTATTACTTTTTTCAGTGTAATGTAAAGATTTTCTTAAACATATTGCAAACATGTGGACGTAGATTATATACGTAACTATATGTATATAGCGCATCACCGGATATACATTATTGATGAAGTATTTTCAAAATAGAAAATATAAACTTTTAATCGAGATTTTGTAACAATTTTTAGAAATTCGCATTCAAATTTAATATAATTTATATGTTAATTATATTAATTTGTTTATTAATAATAATAATACGGTAAGAATTATTTAAGTACCTTCAGTGAATTCTCAAAGTCGTTCAATTTTTCAGGAAATTTTCGATTTCATAAAATTCGCGAGTCGTTCAATTGACTAGCGACGCGCGCGCACACTGAAAAATGAACGACTCGCGAGAACTCACTGTATTAAATATTTAAATTCAATACTCATATCCGTCTTTTTCGCAAAAAAATATATTTAAACATTTTCTTCGTAATTTTCTAGAATATTCACGCAAATTTCAACAGGTTTTTTTTAAATTTTTTTACTTTTCAATATATTTTTTTAGGAAAAAAGAGTCACTTTTCATTAGTTTTTCGATCAATTCAGGTTGAAATCAGTTCGAAAGGCATTTTTTTAAAATTGTTTCAATTCTTTCACGCAACGATAAATAATTTCCAATTTTAATTAAATAAAGTAAAAAGTTTTGAAGTTAAATTATTAATTATTAATCCTAATTAAAATCGTAATTAGGATGAAAAATTTAAATACAAAAAAAAAAAATTATCAATAAGCCACTATGAAATTTAAACGCTGAGTTTTTATAAAATTTCGATTTTAATGAAATTAAAGTGCAATAATATCACTTTTATAACCAATTTGCTTTGCAGCCAATACAGCAAATGGTATATATAAAAGTAAACAAACAATAATTATTTGGACGTTTATCGGTGCGTCAAAGATTAAAATTATCAATTCCAGGTCACGTGCGACACGTTCTAAATCTATATAGTATAGTAAAATGATTCTGTAATCGTTTCTATACACGAACCTGAATCAAAAATAATGGAAAAGAAACTCAAAAACGAAGATTATTAATCGTGCATATTATCCGAAAGAGATCTACGACTTAAAGTCTCCAAAAATAAAGTAATCCATCACAAAATGAGAGCAATTTTTCCTTTTTTATTCAAATTAACTTGAACTTTTTTTTTAAAGTCAAATATGAAAAGTCAGAATAGAGAAAACTTTATATAATACAAGCTTTATTTTTATTTGCTAATCTGCACTCTTCTTTTAAAATTAATTATTTTTTCTTATATATATATAATTATATACTATAGCAGCCGTCGTATTGTCAAATCTCAACAATTTATCGTTTTATATATACGTAAAAAATGTTTAACATTTTTTTTCACTTCACATTTAATTCTTTCATTATTCCTAATATTGTCACACGTTTCAAATATATATATATAATAATTTATCTTAATTGTTACTACTATCGATCTTTGGGATTTGAAACACATCTGATAGATGATTAAAAGTACTTATGAAATTTATTTTGAGACACGAGAATATAGAAAATGATTAATAGTGAAGTTATTAAAAAAACGATAAAAAAAATGTAAGAAATAATCTATTTACGATTGTCCTGTGTTTTCTTAGACACGGAACGCATGCGCAAGAAAGCAGACCAATGTAAGTGAGAAAGAAGTCTCCGTATTTCTCTCTCTTTCATTTCCCCCACTCTTACGCATGCGCTCCGCTTCTTTTTCTCAGCTAGAATACTACGTGACATACAAATATCTTATTTCAAAATAAAAAAACGTAGAAAAAATTACCACTCATTGGAATATTTTAATTTTTCGAAAAAAAACTAAGATCAAATTTTTCTTTCATTGCAAAACATTGAAAAAAAAACGAAAGGAAGAGAGTGAAATTTTTCAAATATTAAATCACTTGTTGTAAAATATTATAAAAGAAAAATTGTCAATTGCTTTCAATAAGTGAGGCTAATTAACGTTCAATATCAGATATATAGAAAAAAAAATAAACACATTTATTTTAACGTCATAGTTTGTACCCTTTGATCCGTTATTTAACCAATCGAATACGTATACATGTATATATATATGAAGGCTGGCCTAATTGAAATATATGAACAAAAAATGCAATTTACGCAAGAATATAAACGCGCGGACAAGTCGTTTGAGATGTGCTGATGCAAAACAAAAGGACACTATGGATCGTGAACACAAAACTCACCTCTCCGTTCTACAAAAGCTATTAATAAGCCCGCATATACATGAACAAATATGGGATTACGTTATCGCGTGCATTACGTATTGCAAAACTGGTAACTATGTCTCCCTTATACGAATATATACACCCATTTAAGATTGTCTTGATAATAGCGAAACAAGGTTGATAAAATTTATATGCATATAACATATCAAAATTACAAAGCTTCACTTTCAAAATTTCCATTATTATTTGCAAAAAAGAACATCAGAAATTGTATTTTAGCCGCAAACTAGTTCCGTTAGTGGTAAATGTTGAAAAATAATTTCAATTCAATTTGGGAAAATTTCTTTATCATACAGATAAAAATTTATTTATTTATTTAAATCAACCAAATTGTTCAAAGGAACAAATTCTTTTTTCGATCAAAAAATTTATTCAACTGAACCAAATATTTGTTTGGTTTCTGAAAAAATTTGGTTCAAAGGACCAAATTCTTTATTCGATCAAAAAATTTATTAAAGCGAACCAAATATTTGTTTGGTTCATGAAAAAATTTGGTTCAAAGGAACAAATTCTTTCTTTGATCAAAAAATTTATTAAAAAAAAAGTGGATTTTCAGTTTTTCACTGAGTGATTTAGAATTGAAAATTATTTTTCGATATTTTAGGTTCGTATTTTTGGTATTTTGTATTTTATTCGAAAATAAATTATCCGAATATTTTTTGACAAAGGTAACTAGGAAACGAATTTTATTTAGATGAATGCATTTTCTATATATATGTATGCGAAATGCATTACATGATCGAAATCAGTTAATCCAATTATGCATGCATGATCTGAATAACTGTGCTAACTGACTTACGATAATCCATCAAATTAAATAAAAATTTAATCAAATAACAGTTTGTTACTATTAAATGTAAATCTTTTGTTAAGGTTGTTAAAGCGCAGTGTCAAACAGAATTATTGTTATTTAATCAATAAAAAAATTTACTTTGGTCTTTGAAATTTTATACATACACTCAGAAAAAAATTTACTTGAAACAACCAAATTTTGGTTTAATCAACCAAATTTTGATTTACTCAACCAAATTTTTGCATTTTTATACAATTAACCAAATATTTTAGGCAAATAAATATCTATTTGAGTCAATTAAATGGTGTTTGATTCCATCAAAATTTATTTGATTTAAATAAAAATTCTTTGGTGCAAGTAAATTTTTATTTAATAATTGACAAGTAATCGGTTATTTGAAACAAATTAATTTTTTTTCCATTGTATAATATTTCCCTGAGTGTATATTATTGCTAACAAGGGGAAAAATAAATAATATTTATTTAATATTAACAATAAAAAAAAAAAATTTTTATTTTCAAAAATAGTCAAATAATATTCTTGGAAATAAATAATAATAATAAATATTATATTATTGAATAAATAAAAATTGTTTAGACTTAAAACCCAACGAATGAATGACTTAGAAAACAAAAGTTTACAAAATCTGGAGAAAAATTAAAGAGAAAGAAATTAAGAAAATTGAATCATGTGTGACTAATTTCTTTTTTCACAGTAAATTTCTTTTGTGAAACGAAATATATATTTATTATGTAAATTAATTTTTACGTCGCATAAAGTCACTATCATTCATGTGAAACTCGAAAATTTGTAATATTTCTTTACAAACGAATTTCTAAGAGCTATGTAGATCCTCTGAACCACAAATTAGAGACCGGTCGAGACAGCCTTAAATAGTTATAAGCCTTTTCCTCCCAGTTTGCCGGAGAAACTGTGTCAGTTTCTATCTTATGACATTTCAGATTCATAAAGTACCTTTTCGCTAAATTCTTAAATAAATTTTCTTGGTGAGCTGAAGTCGTTCTAATTTCGCCTGTTTTTTCATGAACTAATTCTTCTTGTTAATTGAGAAAACTTGAATTATTAAAACATAAAAAAAAAATTGAAAATAAAAATAAAAAAGAATAATTAAACTTTGCAATAACAAACAATAAACAATCAAGTAGCTAAATTATTAAAGATTAAACCATCAACAATTAAATATTAGATATTAAGTAACAAATTACTATAATAATTACTAAAAATTATAAGCAAATTCTAAAAGTCATAATTTCACATTGTTGGGAAATTAACGTGTTAGAAAATCTATAATTAATAAGAGCAAAGAGAATTCGTCGTTTGCTTTCTTGTTACTGGTTAAATGAAATTGTGAAATGTCATGAGTAAAATTCCAGTCAAGTAAAATTATGACATCTGTAAAGATGTGTTATTCATTGAGACGCCTATTGTTATCATATTCGCGCAATATTACGTAAATTCTCATAAAATACACAAGAGTTTTCAAAAAATAAAAAATAAATTGAATAACAATTTTAACTGAAAGGAAAATTAAAAAAAGAAGTTTTTAACTAATAAAATTTTCGTTATCTTTTAAAATTGTTTTGAAATTTTTCAGTGAAAAAACAAATTCTAATGAAAAATTTTTACATGCAGGAAATTATTTCCTATTTCCTACAGTTTAAAAAAAAAAACTTTCGCACTTATCATAATTTGATTTTTAGATTATATATTAGTTAATGGTGTTGTATTTTATCTCGAGGAAAATTTATCTCATGTTTCCATTGTTATCTCTTTTAAGGGATATTATTCTCCTGGGGACTTTAGTTACAATTTACAACCATCTTCCTTTAGTGGGAGATTCCTCCGCTCCATCACACGAGGCTGACAAATCATTTATTTCTCGTAAAAAAAATTTTATCACATTACACACGTCCGGCAAAAAATCAAATTCAGATTTCAATTTTTTCTCTCCTTTTTCTACTTTTAAACTCAAAGAAACTAAAAATTCGTAGGTAAATATTAATGCAAATTCGAAAAAATATTATTTCACCAAAAAAGAAAAAACTCTCGTCTTTTTTTTTTAATTTTAAAATCAAAGAAACTAAAAATGCAAAAATAAATATTAATGAAAATTTGCGGAAAAATATTATTTCACAAAAAAGAAAAAATTCTCATCTCTGAAATTAAAAGATTTTCTAATTAAAAATTAGAGGATAATTTTTCATTGGGAGATATAAGAGAGAAAGAGTATTATAATTAATTCAGTTGCTGCATTCAAGAAATAGATTGAAATGAAAGAAAAAGGAAATTAAATCAATGCGACAAAAATCGAATAAAGTATATGTAAAATAATTGATGAAACGGGAGTAACATTTCTATACCGAAAATAGATTGCTCCCATTTAACCTTTTCACATATTATAAAATGGTTTTATTCGCCAATTTTGTATATTTTATATGCATTATAAAAGGTGACATATGAGAGAAATATGCTGTGGTTCTATATTTTTTCTCCACTTTTAATAAGGGAAAAACGTAATAAATAAAACTGAATGAAAAACTTTTTTCTCAAGGACTATATAATGTTCTATGAATATAATTTTAATTATATCATGAAAGTGAAACTTTTCTTTCCAGCTCATTCAAATTATGTAATCATTAAACGTCAACGTTCACTTCCTACAAAAATGTTTTGCCCCAATAAGACCCGTTAGTTCTACTAACCTACTAATGTTTTTTTTTCGAATTAAAAATTGAAAAATTAACAACAATTAGCAAAATTAAATTTACACTGAAAAAATCTATTCGATTCAAATAATCAATTAAATATTCATTTATAATTAATTATTATTTGAATCTCTATTTCTGTATTTTTATTTCAAGTAAAACAGAAATTGTTAAATTTGAGTAAATAAATAAAATAATTATTATTAAAAAATTAAAGAATAGTGATCACTCCAAGCCAGGTTATAATAATTATTTATATAATAATTTGTATAATATTAAAATATAATTATAATATATTTATAAT